>JAYXIM010046370.1:0-56029 GCA_037575425.1 Anastrepha fraterculus
ACGATAAGACTAATGGACTTTCCTCCGAGAAACCTAACAATTTTTGGTGATAGTCACGCAGCGATCAAGACACTGGCCTTAGATCGCATCAACGCAAGATGAGTTAAAGAATGCAGGAGATCGCTCTCGCTTGTCCCACCACCCAACACCACACATTGTTGGATTCTCAGTCACTCTGGAGTAAGGCTCTGAGCGTGAGCTTCAGCGAGTGGTAGAGGGCACAGGGGTTCCACTAAACGAACTGTACATTTTAGCGTAATCACGTAAACCAATAGAAGGTGGTCCCTAACTACTAACAGGAGAGTCTTTAAAGCGCTCTGGCCAAAACTGAATCTTAAAAGGACAAAATGTCTGCTCGGACTCAAAAGATCAGCGACCTCACTGGTATTATAATTGCGTACTGCATTATTGGCACACTAGCCAATGACTTCTGCAGAAATTGCGGAGATGAAAAAAAAATTTTTGTCGGTACATTACGTCCTCTGTGAAAGTCCTGCACTTCAAAGAAGCCGCGCCAAATATGTATCTTGGCGACTATTTTTTCGAAGACCTGGGAAATTTGAAAAATGTCTTATGGGAGGGACTAGTTACCTTCTAAAACAGATATAATTGCAGTTATCAAAATGGGCATTAGGGCCATCGCGTGTCTTGTGTTAGACAAGCAACCTGGCTAATCATGCCACCCCACAAAACAGATCGAATCGGAAAAAAAGCTTCGAAAAGGTACTAACTTAGCACGAAAAATGCAGATTGTGACATGGCCTATGGGAAATATCAGTACTCAGAAAAGCGATAGGTATGGCTCTGTAAAACTTTAATGTGCTGCTGGTATAGATCTTGACATAGTTCTTTACTCTTCGTTCCTTTCTTCAGGTACCTAATTTCTCACTAACTGCCCTAATTCCTAAGAAACATCTAGTCTAATGGTCACATTACATTAGTTGTATTGAAGGGAAAACGGTTCGGTGAGAAGGCGAAGCATTCCAGGATAGCTGGTTGTGCGCTGGGTTTGGGACCCGCCACTTAAAAACAATGAAAACAGCAACAAAGCCTCGGATGAGAACTACCTTTACTGACTTACGACCCCTGCAAACGAAATAGGGAATACGATTTGAGGGCATTAGGGTGGTCGATTTAAAAATCGCTCATTGCTCTGTGAAAATCGTATTCTAGGGATCAAAATAAGAAACTTTGCCGAAGCAACCATACCTCTTAACCCTAGAAGGGTACGGTTAAATTGTAGGCGCTTATAGGTACCGATGAGCAAATTTTACTCACTTCAGAATTTTTACGTTATTATCTGATTTATTTTGTAAAATAGTAGTTTTAAATGAAAAAAATTTAAAGCCAGCATATAATATAAGTGTAATTTTTTATTAAAATATGTAAAATAAGCAAAAATAATACTTTATTATTGATTTTTGACGATTATGAATACATAAAAATTGATTTTAAAGCACATTCAGGGCACTTTTTTTGTGCATGTTCACCGCAAATAGCTAATCCATAATTGCAATAAGTGGTGGTGTATCTACGTTTGTACTTACAGTACTTTCTTGGCCCCTTTTGGTCTTCTCCGGCACTATGGGCTTCTTGACTTGCGCCTACAATATTCTGAATGGATTTTTTCAACGCCAGGCTCATGTTTGTATTAGTTGCTAATCTTTTACTTTGAAATCCTTCCGTTAACTCCTTGTGTAGAGATGACATAACATAGAGATAACACAATTTGAACCTTCTCTCAGGCATGGTTGCCTTGTACCTTTCCCCACAGTAGATAGTATCAAACATCATATGTGTTGCCAAGTGATTATCTTTGAGAGCAGCGGACAAGACTAACAAACCAAGAAATGCTTCAAGTTCGTCCATTTCCAAATTTGACAAAACCGCGTGAGATTTATTGTTATAGTTCTCCCTTTGAATGTTTATTTCTTTATTTGTATAAACCAAAATCTCTTCCACTATGTCTGCGGTAAAAAACAGTTTGAAGCAGCTGGCAGGACACAACGAATTTTTTGCATTTGCTGTTGGGCCTGGGCGAATGTGAACAATATTTTTCGAGGGAGTTTTTTGACCTAGCGCAGCAACAGGTTCCTTACTCCAAATAAAATTTCCATCTATTCCGATCAGATTGTTGGTACTAGGTGTAATAATTGTAATTACCTCTTCTGTTTCACGAATTTCTTGGGCAGCTGATCTTTCATTTCTTTTCCCCTCAATAAGTTTCTGTTTTTTACGTTTGCTGCTTCCAGGTGTTTCCTCCCTTTCTTCCTTTTCAGCTTCTTCTGCATTTATGATTCCGAGTATCAAATTTTCTTCGACATCATTTAATTCTTCCGGTTCTGGTTGATATTTCGGATCTGCAACACTGTCCCAAGAATCCTCATCAAAGATACAAAGCTCCAACTCCAAATTGTCTTCTTCCTCAGATTCTAGTTCAAAATATTTTGTTCTGATAGCCCGCGACCTGCCATTTGTATGCTCTGTAGTTTTCTTTACGGTAGCATAATACAAAACATAAACATAGTTGTCATAATTCAGCACAAAATATATTTTTTAGACACGTAGTAAGTTACTGATAAATAAATTTGACTCACACAATTTAGTACGTAAAGGGTACCGATGAGTAAATAAAGTAATACTCACTAACTTTTTTAAATTGTCCACAAGCGCGATAAATCAAACAACACCGTTCAATGTTTGCGGCAGCCGACTAATGATAGAATGGGTCAAGCACTGCTAATGGCTTGACTTTCAGTGTGGCCAACCTGCAGATTTACGAACAAATCTATTCCTTATGTGAGTAAATTTTACTCACAGTACCCTTCTAGGGTTAAACGAATTCTGATGTCCCCCAATTTCAAAATGTCACCATTTTTGGCCTTTACATGAAAAAATCAGCTAAATGGCTATGTTTTTTCTTTATTTTTATTTATTTATAATAATATTTATTATTTATTTTTAATAATATCTATTTTTTCCCTTAAGAAATTTATTTAGTCAGAACATATGTAAATAAAAATTAATTTAAGTGAGTTATAGAAAATAAATTAAAAATTCGACCCAAATTGGGGGACATCACAATTCGTTTTAGAGGTATGGTTCCATCGGCAAAGCTTCTGATCCCTAGAATATGATTTTCACAGAGCAATGGGCGATTTTTTTGCCTCCCCACAAATCGACCCGGCCCAGAGGGCATGCACCTGGAATGTCCGGTCCCGTAATGGGGAAGGTGCCTCTGCCCGGCTGGCTGATGTCCTCGTGAGAGTAAAGGCTGACATCACTGCCATCCAAGAGATGCGATGGACAGGGCAAGGCAAGAAAACCATATGGCCTTGCGACGTCTACTACAGCTGTCATGTAAAAGAGCCCAAATTCGGTGTCGGATTTGTTGCGCGAGAGAGACTTCGTCGCCAAGTACTGTCGTTCACTCCGGTGGACAAGCGTCTCGCAATAATCCGCAACAAAGCGCGATTTTTTAACATCTCGTTAAGGGGGGACCCTCATTTAGACTGTCGAAAAATGCATCATTTTTGGGAATTTTTTTCTCAGGTAAAATAACTTCAAACGTTTTGTAATTCATAAAGTACTTTAATAAATGTCTTGACTGTCTACAAAAATTTTCGGAGAAGAAAAAAAACATTTTAAGTATGGAAATATACACCTCGTCCATGGCACCTCATTCTATCTGTATACATTCTAGCGCTCTGAATTTTTTTCTGAAATAAAAAAACCAATTTTTTTTTAAAACTTTAGGATAATACCTTCGATGTGACATTTTGATTTAAAAAAAAAATGTCGAAATTGATATTTTTTACCCAGTTTTATGTTAAAAGTGATTTTTCATGCATAAAAATTGACTTTAAAATTACAAAAAAATATGAAAATCTTTTTTTTTAAAAAAACACTTAATGTCACATTGAAAACAATTTAATTATCTTTAAAATGAGCTATTGTAAAGCCTGATTGGTTCAATACAGCGTTCTCAATTGTGTACACAAAATCGAAAAATGATGTTTCGAGAAAAACGCGTTTAAAGTTTTGGATACAGGCGATCAGGCCACCCGTCGCGTCCTGTTAAAAATTTTGTCACTCCTTCAAAAATACAGATATCGACTTGAAATTTTGAAAGTATATTCTTAAATAGTTGTAGAATAGATTAAAATTATTTCCAAAAAATCGATTTTTTTGACCCGATAAATGAGGGTCCCCCCTTAATTTGCGCCCATGCCCCGACGGAAGAGAAGGACGATGAGACCAAAGATTCCTTCTATGAGCGCTTGGAACGTTCCTATTAGCGCTGCCCCCGCCACGACAAAAAAATCGTGCTTGGCGACTTCAACGCCAGGGTGGGCAAGGCGGAAATTTTTGGTCCCACAGTCGGAAACTTCAGCCTGGACAACGAAACATCCGGTAACGGACATAGGCTGATCGCATTCGCCGGGGCCCGAAACATGGTAGTCTGCAGCACCAGATTCCAGCATAAAAAGATTCACCACCGGTGAATTTTCATCGGGAGGCGAGGGTGTCGGCTTATTGGAATGTGGGAATTATTGAGTTGTTGATATCAAGGCGAGTCGATATCCCTGGATTGAATTGTACATACTCGGTTAGGAGTCACATTGCTGACGCTTAGCGAACGACGACATGAACCAAATTTGTTAACTAGCAACGTTCTGCAAAAACAGTTGGGGTGCATGTTCCATTTCGCCAAAAGGGCACTGTTTGCGACGGTGTGGCACTTAATTTAGAAAAACTTTGCAATATTTCACAAAGTTATTTGAGCGTAAAGCTAAATTATTTGAAACAAACTATAAGGCAGCTCATTATAGGAATCGTTTTAGTTCTACTTCCGTAGCGTTTATTTTCTTTCCCTCCCTGAAAAATGATTTTTAAAACAAAATTTTAAAAGTAATATAAATTAAAATATCACATTTTCGTAAGTGCTCACATGCAAATTAAATCCACTTATTTTCAACTTTTGCGCCTACAACTTTCACTTGCACTTCAAAGTAAGACTTCCATCCTCAACTTTACCCAAAAAGCAACAACAAGGGGAGTACAAAGTAAATATAACCCTTCCAAAAAATCACATGAAATTTCCGCGCATTTTCACATCACTCAATTTGCAGCCTTTCATCGTCATTTTAGCAGTTTATTTCTACAGTTACCTTTCATATGCCACATGCCACATGCCACCTGTCAACCCTCAACAAAATTTGCATTTTTAACACTTTTTGCACAATTTTGACGCCAATCTGCACATTTACGAAAATTTCCGAAAATCATCTCCTTTTCTTAGCTATACATTAAAAAAAAAATATAAAAAACAAAAAGCAAAAACAAATATTGCTATGCTTGTGTTGCCACAAATACTGTTGTGCGGGGTTGCACTCACTCTCACTTTCGACGCTTTCGCTCGCTTTACCATGCTGCACTTGTTACTGTTGTTGTTGCTGCCGCTTTTATTTTAGCCTGCTGCTATTTCCCAACTAATTAGTATTGCTTTGTCAGCGCGTTGGCATGCTGATGATGATGCAGAAGAAGAAATTCGTACACTAATTGTTTGCACCAACGTTTTTGTGTATTAATTGCCTCACTCGTAGCAGCGTAGCATATCAATGGTGCACGTAGTGTGGCAAGTGGCAAGTGGCATACATCACACATGCCACTACTTGCACCGCCTGACATCATCAGATGCCAAATGCCAGAGTTGGTATGTTGTGGCACGATGCCAGTTTTGTTGAGCAAAATTAATGCAGCGAAGTTAGTGAAATTTCACGTTAAATTTTCTGGTCTGAGTGCTGCAGATTGCTATCGAATGTAAATAGACAATGAGGAGCCAAGCGTACTGGTACATAGATACGTGGGAAGCTCTAAAGAAAACAGACTAGAACGAAACTAGTTCTATTTAGACTAATCCTAAGCATCTACCTATCAGAGGTAATGAACTTCAAATGTAGTCACTTGCAAGAAACTCATAATTTTTAGACGTAAAGTGAAGCCAGGCTCTCGAAAAAGTAGCATTTACAGGTCATCGACTTGCAAAATACATCAGACAAACTGAATTACCTAGTTTACCCAAACATTGCCAGTTTATAGTCAGTGATTTTCCCTATTGGGTATTTTCGCCAAATTACTTTGTGTAAGTGAGTGAAAAATTGCTAGCTAACCAAAGAAAGGGCAATTAGAAAGTTGTAGACTAAAGCAATTACTATCGACATCCAAAAATATCTAGCGGCGGTGGCCACAGAAATTTGAAGCTGTTAAAAGTTAGAAGGAAAGAATGTGTCTAAGCTTATGTGACTCCTTTTCATTAATATTTTTTATTTTTTCATTATTTTTTTTCATTATTTTTTTATTTTTATATGACGCTTTAATCTCTAAAGCGATTTTAGCCGACTCCAAATGATGCTACCAACGCGGAGGAGCTGTTCTATTTATTCTGCTGCCACCAGCTGGTACCACTAAAGTAGTTGGAGTTATTGACAAATTTTGTAATTTATTTCTCGTTTAATTTTAATAATTCTTTCATACAAATCTTTATATAAAAATTATATATTTCACAAATTTAAGTAGTACACACAACAGAAGTGCAACTTTCAAGGCAGACAAAGAAAGAGGGAGAGACCCGAGAAAGAATGAGAGAGAGAGAGAGAGCGGGAGAAAGAATATATATGTAAATAAATTCACCACATTTGCAGGGAATATAAATAGACAAAATTTACAAGAAACGGAGAAGGGTCGGCCGGTGTAGGTAAACGCCGGACACAAACCGTGGCAAGAACGCGCACTACTCCGAGCGTTCATCACCCGCACAAAAGCAGCGATTCCAGGACCGCAGCAACGGCACAAATTACTGTAAGGCAATGCCAATAAATCCGACGCCGGAAATTTAGCACTTAATAGTACGCACAAGCAGTAGCCAGAAAACGAAATTAAGCGCCAAAAGGTAGGCACCAAAGAAAAACGCCAAAAAACTTAGACCAAAAGACGCGCCAAACAGTAGGCAACAAGGAATAATAACGCCAAAAAGTAGGCATCCAAAAATATATTTCCTACAAGTTTGCACCAACAGACAAGCGCCAAAACGTAAGCAGTGTTATTTCTCGCTAGAAATTAGCAACCATAAGGAAAAACTCAGGAAAGATAGCCTAAAGTGTATCTAAGATATATGCAATGTACAGCTCTCTCTCTCCTTTTGCTCTATGTTATATTTTTTCTCTCTCCCTCGGAACGAAAATGCCCAAAACGTTGCATAGCCCTGAAATTTTACTCTTCATTCTCCCTCATCAATTGAAACCTAAGAAGTTTCACTTCAAAAAACTTTTTGGATAGAAGAGAATTCAGTCAGCTTGCAAACCTTGGATCGAATGCCGTCGATGGAGCTTCTTAGCAGGCTTTAGTGAAAATAGTGTGGTGAGTATCAACCTGTCACTAATCTTTGGAAATCTTTGAAGACTACTACTCAACATAAGTTAGATATCATTCTGAGATAGTAGGCACTTCAAGCGGAAGTTCAACTGAATTCGAGTCGCTTTCTATTTTCCGCTATTTTTCTTCCGGACGGCAATGCTGTAGATAACTCGGGTCTCACTTTTTAATCTATCAAATATTTGTTTTAAGTCATCAGGATTGAGTGCTGCATAGCGCGTCAGTCAGTCCACACTAGCCAAGGAATAAATTAAAATTCTGAAAATATTATCATTATTACAATTTTTTTCAAAATAATAAGTTAAGTGAAATAAACCAAAACTCTAAAAATAAATTATTATTATTTATATTTATTTTTTTCTCAAAATAATAAAATAATAAACACATCAAAATTGTGAAAATAAATTCTTATAATGATTGCGTTTTTCAAATCAATAAAATAACGAAATAAAGCGAAGTTTTGGAAATAAATTCTTATTATAATTTTTGTTTTTCAAAATAATAAAAAAAAATTAAATAAGCCAAAACTCTAAAAATAAATTATTATTCAAAAAAAATGAAAAATGAAACATATTAAAATATTGAAAATAAAGGATTATTATCTTTTTTCAACATAATAAAAAAAACTAAATAATTCAAAATTCGGAAAACAAATTCTTATTATAATGCTTGTTTTTCAAAATAATAAAAGAATAAAAAATTTATTCAAAAAGACTAAAAAAAATAAAATAATTCGAAATGATAAAAAAAGTACTAAATTCATTCAAAATAATAAAAAAAATGAAATTCAATGAAAATAATACAAAAAATTAAATAAACCAAATTCTAAAAATATTTTACTATTACATAGTAGGTGGCATAGCTATTCTTCAACAGAATGGGCACACCGCATATTTATAAGTTTTGACTATTTATTTATTTATTTTGTAATTTCAATTTTATTTTTATAGCTCATTCTACAACAAAAACCATATAAAACAATGCCTTGAACTATATATGAAATGAGTAAAAATTCGGCAAATTTTCAGCAAAAGTTCAAATTTTTTAATAAGAATTTCTGAACAAATTTCAAGTATGCAGTTTATAGATTATTGAAGTTTGAAGTGTCTCAAGCTTCAAGTGATTCATAAATTGCGTTAAAAAAGGGTTCGAAACTTCGAGTTATGAGCTTGGTTGGCTTTATTATGGTATGGCTTTTTGCAGTCACTGGAATATCTCTTAAAAAAAAAACAAATAATAATAATAAGAAAGAATTTTCCGAAATTTCTGAATTCTATTATTAGCACGATGTGGACGATGTGCCACGCCCTGCTTCGTGTTCTTCTGGATTGTATTTTTTATCCCTTCAAGTGTGTTTTAAACCTTTCAAGGCTTTACTTCTAATCTATTCTTACCTGACTCATCTTACTGAAGTAAAATTGAGTTCAGTAGACACTTGCAAAATGTACTTGAATCAAGTTTTGCCTCGGAAAAGGACTAATGTCTCTTTCAGAAAAATCACAAAAATTTGTCGATCAAAATTTTTCACATTTGGATTAATAAAGCGCGTTAAGAAGCCAAAACAAAATTGTACTTTCCTAAATTTGACACAACACTATTTTGTGCTATCCACAGTAAATATATGTTCTCACAGAGCACCTTGGAAAGACAAACCCATAACTCCATCTAAAAAAAGGTATCTCTATGGAAAGCCTTTAAGACAAGTTTTAGAATACCGCTGCGCAAGCTGAAAGAAAATCGAAATTTTTGAAAAAGGAGTCCTCTTCTTAGATATGCAAAACTAAGCTTACTAGATACATACGAGTACACACCTACATATTTCTAATACTAAAGGGTGATTTTTTAAGAGCTATAGAAAAGTTTTTCAAAAAAACACACGTAAAATTAAGAAAAATGCATGAAATTTTTATTTAAATCGATACTGCAGTCCATATGATTTAATGTTTGAAGATTATTTCATGCAAATGTTGACCGCGACTGCCCTTCAAACGGTCCATCCAATTTTGTCATACTCTTTGCAATGTTTCGGCCGGTATCTCACATATAAATGCTTTAATGTTGTCTTCCAATCCGTTAATTGAATAGTCATGAGCTCTAACATAGCCCCACAAAAAATAATCTAAAGGCGTTATATAGCACGATCTGGGTGGCCAATTGACAGGTCCCTAACGTGAAATAAAATCTTCACCGAACTCGCCTCTCAACAAGTCCATTGTTACGCGTGCTGTGTGGCATGTGGGACCGTCTTGCTGAAACCACATGTCATGCAAATCAAGCTCTTGCATTTTGGGGAAAGAAAAGTTGGATATCATTTCACGGTAGCGCTCACCATTCACAGTTACGTTACGATTCGCAGCATCTTTGAAGAAGTAAGGTCCAATGATACCTCCAGCCCATAAACCGCACCAAACTGTGACCTTTTCTGGATACATTGGTAGCTCTTGCAATTCTTCTGGCTGATCTTCACTCCAAAATCGACAATTCTGCTTATTTACGTACCCATTCATCCAAAAATGAGCTTCGTCGCTGAAAACAATTTTTCGATAAAAAAGTGGATCTTCGGCCAACTTTCCAAGAGCTCATTCACCAAAAATTCTGCGTTACGGTAGGTCGTTCGGCTTCAATTCTTGCACCCTCTGTATTTTGAAAGGCTTCACACCTAAATCCTTTCGCAAAATTTTCCACGTGGTTGAGTAACAGAGGCCCAATTGCTGCGAACGGCGACGAATCGATAATTGATGGTCATGATTAACACTGGCCGATACAGCTGCGATATTTTCTTCAGTTCGCACTCTACGTAAGCGTGTTGGTGGTTTGATATCCAATAATGTAAATTTGGTTCTAAATTTAGTAACAATAGCTCGAATAGCCGCTTCAGTGGGGCGATTAAACTGACCATAAAATGTAAGAAGCGCGCGATAAACTTTCTTAACAGAACACGCATTTTTATAATAAAATTCAAAGATTTGCAAGCGTTGTTCGTTTGTAAGACGATTCCTGGTTAAATTATAGGCCAAACTGACGATGTTTGACAGTGAAACAAAACACGAAACATGCGTCAGCTGTTTAAACTAACTGTTTAAAAAGATAATAGCTAAAAAATCACCCATTATATATGTACGTGAGTGACATTCAAATCCTCCAACACGTCATTTAATTATTTATGCCCGTAAGAAATAATATTTTCGACTGACGCTTGAGAGCTGACGTTTTGAGATTTCACGTCTCTTAACGGCGATATTTCAGAGTATACTTGGCACTTAGAGACTGAAGTACTACACGAAATAGAAGTACTATGAAATATTTTATAAACGAATATAGATGTATGTGTGTGTGTATGCATGCAGCATTATGTAATGTGTGTGTGTAAGCGCATTCCTGCGCCAAAACAGCTAGAGCGAAAAACTTGGGCGATGACAGTATACAATTATTTATGTAAAATTGAGAGCTTGCGGTATTCGCTGACAAAATGGGGGAACAACTTGCCGCATGCAGCAAGTGGGGGGTCTGACTTTTATGGATACTGTATGCAGGATGAACATGAAAACAATATGTGCATATATGTTGATTGGCATTTTAAAAATAAGTGATGATATAAATCATTCTCAACACCGACTCCGACCGCTCCCACCAACAACCAGCAAACCAGCAAGCCTGGAAACCATAAGCGAGCAAGCGAACTGACAAAAAACCGCCAACGAAAACAGCAACGATGACACGGCGGATACCGACTGCTGATGCCACTGATGCTGCTGCTGATGCCGTTGATGCTTTTGATGATGGCTGATGGTGTCATATGAGTAGCGCACTGCTTCACACACAGCGTTGTTTAGTTGTTCTTTTTGTTGCTACTGAATTCAAGTAGCGCATTGTTGTTGCTGCAAGTGTGGGTGTCAATTGCATATTGTGTCAAAAATGTCAAATTTCCTGAATAACTAAGTGAAGTGGATGGATGAGTGAGTGAGCGAGTGAGTCAGTCTTTGACAAAGTGGAGCATTGGGTTTACTGAATACTTTTAGAAAAATTGAGCGCAGTAAATCTGTGCTGCAATATGCCACATGGGAATGTTCTAAATGAGAATATGTAGAAATTAAGTAATACAAGGGTTCAGGGGGTTGTCACTAGCGTTTAATTTAAAAGTAACAGTAACTGCAGACGAAGACCTCCACTTATTTTCTTTACATAAAAACAAAAAAATTTACATAGCTTCAAATAGAAAACTTGCTTCTTCTTTGCGGCTCAAGAAGATGAAATTATTTGTAGCTTCAAATGTGAAAACCTCCTCTGCCTTCCTTGCGCTATCAATTAACACGACACTTCATTTAATTAGAGAAGTGTGGCCGTACTTGAAGGTCTACGAATCGCAGCGCACCGCTTATCTACTTCACTTAGTAGGAGCTGAAATTCGATACAAATGTGTTACGCACCCCGCTGAGTCTTCACACATATTTACACGAGTACATATGTAACACATTTCTCTTTCACATACTCCATCCATCGGTATCCTTATCCATCAACAAGTCATTCATCACACATTTGTAGATAAAGGCTGTCGTAATGGTGACATTTTTGGAGTGCCACTTGTAATAACCTCGCAGCTTTGCAGAGAAATGAACATAAGTAGTTTTTTTTAACCAAGCGATTCACTAAACAAAACAATTCGAGCGTTTAATTTGTCCGGTAGAAAAAGTGTGACGCATTAGCGGAAAAATTTGTAAAAATTCAACGTATGTTCTAGTCACTTAAAACTTGCATTTTGTTATACTAAAAGTCAATGAGTTGTAAAACTGCTTGCATGAAAAAATTCTAGAAATTCTGGAAAGATTTATAATCCTATGAAATAACGTCATATGTCACTAATATTTGACACTTGTGAAGTAGGCAGTTGCAGTGTCCGCCGAAGCGCGTTAAGGTCAAAATAAATATTTCCATCACTCAACAGAATTTTTTTATTTAAAGAAAAAGTTATTCAAAACAAAATTGGATGACTAATTTTGTGCCACCTTTTACTCGCAATAACTGGCCTGCATTTCTATAGGAAACCATTTTTGTTGTCAAAAAGCTTGAAATGGCTTTTTGCGTTTAAAGTTTGCTCTGTACCAGTTTCCACAGGTTTAGGGGAACTATAACTTAATTTTGCACCTACTTAACTACTGAATTAAAAAATTATTAAAAATTCTAATAACTCTCTCCACATTTTATATCTCAATCTTATAAAAGGTGGTTAAATTTTAAGAGCCGATGTTGAATGTGAACCACATCTAAGCGTCAAGTTCTTTCCTACATTTCATTTGACATTTTTCAATTTCAGACTAACTCAATTTGAACCATAGAAAGACACACAATCGAGCAACGCGGTAAAGTTATTCAGGCTTATTATGAAAACGGGCGTTCAAATCAAAATGCATATCGCGCATTTTGTGATTTCGTGATGACGCACATTTTCACCTCAGTGGATTCGTCAATAAGCAGAATTGCCGCATTTGGGTGAATGATAATCCAAGAGTGATTGCCGAAAAACCAATGCACCCACAAAGAGTGACTGTTTGGTGAGGTTTATGGGCCGGTGGCATCATTGGGCCGTATTTTTTCCAAAATGAGGCCGGTCAGGCAGTTACTGTGAATAGTGTTCGCTATCGTGAGATGATAACGAACTTTTTATGGCCCGAATAGGAAGACATGGATGTGGACGATATGTGGCTTCAACAGGATGGTGCCACTTGTCACACAGCTAACGAAACAATGGCTCTTTTGCGCGAAAAATTTCATGGCCGAATAATCTCACGTCGCGGCGATGTCAATTGGCCGCCCAGATCATGTGATTTGACACCGTTGGACTTCTTTCTTTGGGGTTATTTGAAAGGAAAGGTGTACGTCGATAAGCCAGCAACAACTCAAGAGCTAAAGGATGAGATAATTCGGCACATGAACGGCATAGAACCTTAATTATGCCTCAGCGTCATCGAAAATTTGAACCATCGGATGGTGGTTGCCGCCGAGGCCGCGGCGGCCATTGGGGCAATATTAAAATCGGTTTACTAAGCTCAAAAAACGGAAATTTTACAATATCTAGAAAACTGTGCTACTTTTATGAAAACAAATTATTAATTCAGATTCAGCGGAAAATTTGTCATGGATCAAAATAAGCAATACATTACTTAGTTGCCAACCCAATAAACGACGTGGTTATTTTTATTATTTTTTGTTTTTTGACAGATAGTGTAATTGATGGTAATAAAAAGATTTGCCACTCTCATTTCTATCAAGCTACACACAAGTTATTAAGGAGGGATGATCTGCCGAAATCCCCAATAAACTTTGCGTTGGGTTAAAGTTAGACCTAAAACTGCCACGCCCATTTTTAGGGTTTCATTGCCTTAAGCAAAAATCTTGCCGAAAAAAATTGTTACTCTAAAAGAATTCACAACAAAAAGAACGTGAACATTTTTTGGCCAAATTTTCGGCACAAATACCATCTGCGCGTTGCTAGCAATCCATTTTGAAGGGAATTATTTACCCCCATAGATGTGCCATATCTTGAACTGTCTCTACGTGATGTATAATTCGATCTACGCGCCACCTAGCCAGCCGATTTAAAATTTGGTTGTCGAGTTATATTTGTGTTCTCATAACCAGTATACTTGCATGTGGACCCAGTGGACCTCTAAACGGGCCTTTGAAAATGTCTCGACACCAGCGCAACCTGAGGGGTAATGGTTTCAGGATGAATATAAGTTTATATGTAGTTTGCTCAGAAAATTTCTTTACTTATTATAAAGAAAACCTTCAAATTTGAGTTAACCGCATCTGAGGTTGGCGTATTACAACAAACAAAATAAGTTTTTGAAAATGTTCTTAGTACCAGTATACTTTATTACACTTCCAATATCGCCCACAATGATTTTTAAGTTTTTATGCTCCACGTATCGATCTAAAGGTGTTATTTTTATTAGTCCCCAGCAATGGTTTAAGGGATTAAAGTTTTAGTTATTTCAGGTAAGTCTCACAAATCTACGTCTTTATTCAATAGTTACGAATCCAAGCTGAATAATATGCACTTCATTTATCTCACCCATTTTTGTGTCCATTTGACAGATAGTTTTCATGAGAAACTTTTTCATGGCAGAAATGCAGGCGGAGATTTTTTACACTGCATGTTGAGGTTGTGGTTGTTATTAGAAACCACTTTTTCTATAAATTTGATATTTTATATCAGCGGTGGGTATGAAGCTCCGCTTCCATCTCGGCTATTAACGCAATAGAAGCACATTGTAATTTGCACATATTTTTTGATAAAATATTTCATCCAAGCGCGCTTTGACTTAAAAGGCCAAAAATTATTTTATTATAAACTCAAAAAAGCACTGATACTGAGATATCATATGAATTAAACAAAATTTCAAAATCAAATAATAAACCAAAATTTCAAATTCCACATATGTAAGTATATCTCCATCAACTTCCAATTGGCTTGTATGGCTGTGGAAGTCGAAATAAAAATCAGTCAACTTTAACTTCCATTTGGCGCAATTTGAAGTAGTGCAAAAAATGTAAAGCCCTCCAATAGTATAAATATTTACTCGGTTGTGAAACAAAGAAATAAAAAAAAAGTTTTTAAATTCTGAAGCTCATACAAATGTACATGAACTACAATTTCCCTAAAATACTGGTTTGCAAAAAACTGGCAAAAATTAAATGATCCACCTTCGTTCAAATGCTTATCGGATGTTGAGTAATGTTGCAGTGATGTTGTGTCGAACGGCAAGGCATGTTGCATGTTTCGCCTGTAAATTGCCTGCTGTGTGAAGAAAAAAATCAGCAAAATTTTAGTAGTGTAGAAGGTCAGGTGAGAATAAAGTAGAAAAAAGTGGCAGTGAAATGAGAAGAAATGCGCTCCTGAAAACAGATAAGGAAATTCATATGATAATTTTTGAAACCCAAAGAGGAGCAAAGTAGTAAAATGGCTATTTAGTTTGTCAGGGAAGAGAAAACAGAAGCGTAGCTACTTCATTGTGTTGCATTCATTGTGTGATTTTGTTCTTGTATTTTTAATGTTTCATTCTGCTCGATCATATATTCTCATTGTGCCTTTATTTCGAAGTCATGCATACATACTTAGCATACCCATTGCTCCTGAAGATTGATATGACTTGCAATTGGTGGGCCAGTTGCAACTTCATTGCCAAATGCCTTTTCCGATGCCCATTTCACTGGTCAGTTTCAGCCAATTGTTGGTTCACAAGCGCACATGAAGGATGTGTGCAACATTGTGGTCCAAGTAAAATTTCTTCAACTTCTTATGTACAGTATTGATCAAAGCTTAGGCAGCTCACCAAGCGAATTTTTGTCGTATTGAAAAATTTTTATCAATTTCATTTTGCATTTCGTTTTTTTATTTTTTATTACTACAGAAGAATTAAACAATTCATTAATAAAAAAAAATTAATTATAAACAAATTTTAGACTAAAAAAGATTAAGAGTCCGACTTTTACTCCAAAATTAAATTTAATTGGAATGGTATAGAGCTTAGTAGCTCCCTTTAATAGCGAATGAATGAAATGGAATTGTAAGTGGCCAGAATTTTTTTACTAAATACTCAGACAAGAGAGTTTAAAAGATAGGGAAAGACAGATGGAGAAGAAATTAATCGTTTTTCTATATACTTATACGATTTTTTGACGAATCTTAGCAGTTTGTCCTGTACATACATGGCACCTATAACAAAGGTTCAGCGAGTAGCTGCAAGAAGACTAAAAGCCTTCAACGAGCTCTCGCACAGCACCTAATGTAGCAGGTCTTAAGGGAAACTGTAAAGCATCTCTTCTGCGTTATTCAAAATACGCTTAAATATCTGGGGGCACCACAGTTTGATGGATCGGTAGATGTCTCAGCAGTAACTTGGAAATGTCTCCTTAAATTCGCATTAGAAACAGGCACCATGCGAGTGGACTACTTCTAAATACAAATCTAGTGAACGCCATCTGGTATCGCTATGAACCGAACCGGTCTATGCGTTACTACAAGTCGACCAGCTCAACCTAACCAAACCTAGCAGTTTGTCGAGGGAAATACCTTTGCCTTTTGGTCACTTCAACCGAGTGGCATAAGCTTTGGTCTGCCATAGTTGGACTTTCCTGTTCAGTCACGATATGAAAAGTTCTTTTGCTAGTCGTCAACCGGCTTCTATTTTCAATTCTCTAATTCCCCCCTGATTTCTTAAATCAAGTATTTTTTAACTTGCATTTAAACTTAAAATTTCTCTCATCTGCAAGTATGTAATTCTCAATAGCTATTTGCGCTTATTATTTTATTCCCCTATCACTTGTATGCACTTCTCAACCGCCTTATGAATTGGTAAACTGAAAGCACTCGCTGCTTGCTTACTGCAGTTAGAGCATATTCGATTCAATAGAATCAGATACTGCACACATGGAGTCACTGAGCTGTTAAACTGGCCTCTTCTACAAATGGTACATTGCCCGCATCAAGTGTAATAGTCTCAGTAGCCTGCGTTTATGAAATGCATGCTTTTTTCTGAGACACCCCTCTCTCCCTTCCTTCTCCTTTTCCTTCTACTATAACAACAAATTACTACTAAAGTCTACCCAATAATTTCCAAATTTGTCAAAAAAAAACGCTTAAGTGGTGCTTAAATCTCGCGCAATACTGTAGATATGCAAGCTTGCAGTACTTCACGAATATGAATACTTTGTGATGCGTGTGTCATTTGATTAATGAGGCCACGTTCAGTCATCGATCTCCATTTAGCATTTCTCGGCCAATAATTTGCGACACTGCCTCTCAAAACAAGAGAAGAAATGGAAAAAAACTGGCACAAAAGGAGTGAATGAAAGGAAATGCACGTAGGAATATTTGCTTGCCCGAAAATTGCCATTGCTATGGACCAGAGCGCATATCCACCCATCCATATATACCCACATACACACACACTCAAGTGTACATAATGCGTCTGAATGCATATTTCCTGTCCCATTACCAACAACATACTCGCCCGCCTCTCAAAGTGATTGCCAAACGCCCTCACCTCCCTCCGTAATGGTTGTTACGCGCTCCCACTTCTCCCCCTTCTTCCTCTTCTTTTCCTCGACACACCATCATTCAGTACATCCATTCTTCGTTGCAAAGAGTTAAATGCCATTTTCGCCCGACAAATTAAAGCGTACAGTAATGCATGAAAGACACTCTACCATGGCGGCAAGGTGTGGGCTAAAGCGTTAAAGTTAATCTTTTTCGTGAACTTTGTAGGTCGCTTTGCGGCGTGTGAGTTGCGCTCCATTTTGATTTTATTTTCATTTTTTTTTAGTTAAATTTTCTTTCTTTCTTTTGCCCTTTTTGCTGCCAATGTCAATCGGTATGCGGATGTGGTTTTTAGTTTAGTACAGCTTTGTGCTGGTAGATGGCGTTGAGGTAATAGCAACAATAACAAAAATAAGCGCATAAGCAACAACAAAGCGGTGCTCATTGTCATTGTCGTCGCATTGAGCTGTTCGAGGACCGTTTTTTTTCTTTTGGGTAGGTGTCCCTCTGCGAGCAGATTAGCTCCATGCACTCATATACACTGTGACCTGTGTGGCAAGCACTGGCGGCATTGTGTGCAAAATTAAAGTTACTGTGCCAATGCAATTCTTTCGCTAAAAAAGATTCTCGGTTAAATTTCAAAGCATATTTTGGGATAGGTGACGTAATAAGTGAAGGAACTGAAGTATTGATTCGCTGTTTTAAGTGCCATAAGTAGTGTGAAATTTAAGAAGCGAATGGCCTTTGACTATTTGATGCCGAAAATTATGTAAAATTACCTTCTAAATTAAAATCTTCAGTGAGGCACAACATGAACTGCTGTGGAAGTTTCAATCAGCCAGTGCGATTTTGGTACTCGAACATTAGCAGGTTTGACACGCTATTGAAAGTAATTACTTTTCGGTAGTATTCTCAAAGTTTTCTCTAATAGTGGTCGCCCCTTGTGCGGAGCCCTCGTCTGGTGGAACTCGCTGGAAAGGACGACATCAGTTAAGAAGTTTTCAGGTCATCTCCATGGTGCTGGATAATTGCACATCCTCGCCGGGTCCGAGCCATACATTTCTCGTACATACAGGCGATGTGCAACATTTGGAGTCAGGGCATGGCAAACATGTTAAGGGATGGCTCAAAGTTGAACGGAAGAGTTTGTGGGGGAGTACTCTGCGAGGAGCTCTCCATCAAGCTCAAATTAGGCTTCCGGAGCAATGTAGGGTTTTGCAAGAGGAGGTAATCGCAATTAGGGAAGCAGCGGATTGGTTGCTTACTTCTGAAATTACTGTAAAGGGCGTGAATGCCTACGCCAACATTCAGGCAGCAATTAGGGCCTTGAGCTCATGGTAGGCGTGATTTCTCTTTCGATTACATCCGAATACTTCGGTATTAGGCTCATTTGAGTTCGCTCAAGAGTGGATTTGAGTGCCAAGCTCAAATCTATAATGCAAATCTCCGCAATCTAAAAAAGAAATAACCCAATGAGTGCTACCATGAGTGAAGCGAACCCAAAGGAACTATATGATGACATATACATATTTGCAGAAAGAAGGAAAAGAAATCCAAAACCTCATTTCATTGCTTCTATGAAAATCGAGCAACAAGCCGCAAGGAACAGCAAGCAACTAGCAACTAAACTAATCAAGGAAAACAAAATTTGTACTGCAACAATGAAATGAAAGCCAAACAACATAACAACAACACTGCATTAGCAACAATGCCGCGTGTGACAAAACGTCGCTGCAATAACCGCAACTCGAATATCGAATATTGAAGAAGGGAGGAGAAAAGAATCTTGAACTGCTGCATTTCGCTAAAAGCAACAAAGTTTTGCCCTTTACGAGTATAACTGTTGATTACTGCTGTTGTTGGCTACTTTGAGTCTTAGCAATTTTTGTACGCAGCTGCTAATGTCAGCTTTTTTTCGCTAAGTCTACGGCCCGACTTGCTTGATACGACTGGCAAAAAGTTGGAGTTGAATGTGAAATTGAAAAAAATATTTTAGCGTGAAATTAGTCTTTAATGAATGGGAAAAAAATGAGCCAACACGAAGAAGAAGCAGCAAATGCGCCCGTCTAACCAAAACTAGCAAAACCACAGCAGAGGAAGTTGAGCTGTGAAAAGCTGTTGGCTGCATGACTGTGACAACGTTTGAAGATCTCCCCCGCACATGTGTACGTATGTACGGCACCATCTCTACTACACCACCTCATCACTTACACACCACACACCCTTCCTCTTCCACTGCCCTCCTCTCCGCTGCGGCATATCGCGATATTTTATAGCTGTCATGTGCATGTCAAAACATCAGATCGCTAGCACATATCAGCCGCAATTGGCGTTCGACCGGTGGTTGTACATGTTTGCAGGAAAATACGATATGTTGCAGCCGCATACGAGTACTGCATAGGAATTTTCGTCAACTGTTAAATTAACCAATAACGGTGCATTTTTTGCCAGCGAGGAGATAAAAAATCGCGTTAAACCTCGTTCGCAACATTTTGGTAATTGACAAAGCAAGCAGGCAAGAAAGTCATTGATGGGCCTCACGTAGGTTTCCGCTGTACCGTGTTTGCAAAAGTTACGCTGGGAGAAACATTTCTAAAATATCCTCCATATTTAAAAAAATTAAGAATATTTGATTTTTGCATGTAGAGATTTAAGTTAGATCGGAGAAACCTTAACAAATTCGTTCAAAATTTCTAACACTTCTTTCAGAACAGAAGAATTTGTTTCCTCCTTTCGGCTTTAATAATGTCCTCATGTCCTGGTTTTTGCAGTACCTTACAGAACTACCATTCGGAATTCAGAGAGAACGTAGGTTCTAATCTCTGTGAAAGAGCAAAATGAACAACAGGTTTTTCTAATAGGCAATGGCAAACCTACGAGTGCATTTCTGCCATGAAAAGGTTTCTCATAAAAAATATATGCCGTTCGGAATCGGCTTGAAACTGTAGGTCCCTCCATTTGTGGAACAACATCGAGACACACACCACAAATAGGAGGAGGAGCTCGGCCAAATACCCAAAAAAGGGTGTATCCGCCAAATATATATTTATATTATACATATAACAGTTTCCCAAAAGTCTGTCCAAATTTTTCAAACCATAAAAACCTGAATTTTTACTGCTTTTTCTAAGTATCCTACCTTTCCCAGCATTTAACATTTGAAAGCCACTCCAAATCATTTTTTATTTAGTAATATTAATTCAAAATTTATTCAAAATCAATGACTAATTGATGAATAATTTTGCGCCACCTTGTATAAGCAGTTATCGGTTATAGCATCGAACATATGATTTCCGCAAGGTCATTTTTATGAGTGATCCATTGATCATCGAACAAAAAATTTTTAAGTAGGCAAAAAATTACATTGATTTTTGATAATTTTTTTTGCTAAAGGTGTTCCGCACTTTTAACCAAAATTGTTTATCGAAGTTGGTTAATTAGGTGATGTATAATTTAAAAATTATTAAAAATCTGAGATGCAATAACAGGGTGGCGCGGTGGGTGGTGGTAAACCATTGTACCACTCGGGATGTTATGTGGTGCAAATAAGTACCAGCCGTCCTGTAAAACGCACTTTAGAAATAAGAAATAATATACACAAAAATGTATATTTTATTTATTTATTTTTTTATTTATATTTTTTTAATTGTTATTATTATCCAAAAAAATTTAAGTGAAAAACTTCTTTATACATAAAATTCACGTATGGTAAGGTGCGAAGCACGTTTTGCAAAGCGGTATTTGGTTTTAAACGGTTTTGTAACATTAATCACAGAAGGTTCGTGACAATTACTCAATACCAATACTTCTTTCGTTCCGTGTCTGATCTATACTTGAATGTCTTGGTATGTGGTTTGATATTGGGCAGTTCTGAAGTCCATAAACAGTTTTTTTGTGTACAAAATTTTCATCAGGAGTATTCCAAATAATATTTATTTGCGATGCGCCGGGATTCGAAGCGACGTCATCAATGTCGCTTTCAGTATCATCGTTACCGCTGTTAGAGCTCAAGACACCACTAGGTAAGAATCTCTCGTCAGCATCCTCATTCTCCTCGACTACTGAATCTTCGCTATCACTGGAAGTAGTGCAATCAATTGGAAGAAAATTGTCGGAACTTCCCCTAGAGAAGTCTTCTGAGTCGCTGGTGCTATCAGCTTCGTCTTCCAGGATTTTTCGGATATCTTCAGGTTCCCTTTTCTAATGATAATATAAATTTTGATCAAAACGAAGAGTCATATTATGTAGTATTTATAAGGCTAGTGGTACACATATGTATGTACCATTATACCGGACGAATGGTACACATAAATACTATAGGCTAAAATAAGTGCAAACCTATATTTTTTTTTATAAATACTTACATGCACAAATTGTGAACACTTTTAAAAACCTTTATTTTATTATAATTTCTATATTTTTGGCACCTTAACTCAGAATCAAACGCGATTTTAATTTTCACTGCTTGTCAATGCAAACAAACAGACTCCGTTACTACAGACAACAAAAATTGTAACGGAACTTATCAGTATGTATTTAGAAAAGAGTAGAGATGGTCAGGTGAATAGCAGAAACCATCAGAAATTCACTGAATCATTATTGTGGCATTTAATCTTTAAGTGGTACACATGTGTACCATTCGGGTCGAAAGGGTTAAGAGCATAGAACACAGTTCACAAAGTGCATCAAAGCTGTAAAGCAGTGGTCGCCAACCCGTCGATCGCGAGCTACCGGTAGCTCGCAAAGGCAATTCTGGTAGCTCGCGCTGCTCACGTTGCAAAAAATCCAAAAGTCTGAAAATCATACCAGTATTAGCAAATTTCAGAAATTTTCATAATAAATAGATAAACAGCGGCAACACTGCGGTAAGCGATTTCGCGCCGACAAACACGACGTGAAGTCGCGTCTCCGTTCTAGGATCGGCTGGAACCGATTAGCGTGTTCGAGAATTTTTTGGCTTTATATATACGCAATGCACGTCGACATTGCGCTCAGTTTAATACTGAACGGCATTATCAACGTTCTGCGTGCAGAGGTTGGGTTAGAGTTCGAAACATTATGGCAAGCAGTAGTAAGAAGGCGAAGACATACCATTTCCATTCGAAATGGGAAGAAGAATACTTCTTCACAGAAGTTAAAGACAAAAGTGTTTGTTTGTTATGTAATACATCTGTGTCAGTTCCTAAAAAAAGGAAATATTGAGAGGCATCATAAAACTGTACGTTCGAATTTTGAGAAGGCATTCCCGTTAAATTCTGCCACCAGAAAAGAAAAACTGAAACATTTAAAAATCCAGTTAATTGGACAACAGTCAATATTTTTGAAAACAATCGACAAAAAAAAGGCTGCAACTGAAGCATCTTATCGTGTTTCCCAGATAATTGCACAAAAGAAAAAACCTTATGAAGACGGGGAAATCATAAAACAAGCATTTTTGGAAGCTGCATATTCTTTATTCGCCAACTTTAGAAATAAAGACGAAATAGTGTCTGCTATAAAATCTATGCAACTTTCTGCTAATACAGTGATGAGGCGAGTAGAAGTAATGAGCAATGATATTTTTTTACAGTTAAGAAGTGACTTAGATAACTGTATTTATTTTTCACTGCAACTGGATGAATCAACAGATATAGTTGACACCTCACAGATGGCCATATTTGTCAGGATTGCTTTTAGTGATTTTACAATTAAAGAAGAAGATCTTTTGAAGTTTATTCCACTCAAAGGACATACTACTGGGCTAGAGCTGTTTTTTCATTTAAAAAATCGCATCTCTTCTGAGAAAATTCCAATATCAAAAATGGTAGGCCTGACAACTGACGGTGCTCCAGCTATGGTGGGTTGTGATAAGGGGCTCGTGGCGCTATGTCATAAGGATGAAAGTTTTCCACAATTTCTTAGTTACCACTGTATTATACATCAGCAAGCATTATGGGGAAATTTTCTAAACTTGAACAACGTTATGAAACTGGTGGTGAAAATTGTGAACAAGATTAGAGCTCAAGCGTTACAAAGAAGATTATTTAAAACCTTGGCTGATGAAATTGACTGTCAATACGGAGAGCTACTTCTTCACTCTGAAGTGCGATGGTTAAGCAGAGGACGAGTGTTCAAACGTTTCAATGATGTCCTGCCTGCTATACTCCAATTTTTCAAAGAACGCGATGAACCGATTCCTGAACTGGAAAATTCGACTTGGCTCAGAGATGAGATTTTGGTTTTCTTGTGGACATTACAGAGAAATTAAATGAGCTTAACTTGCAGCTTCAAGGCAGGGATAAAGAATTAGCGGAAATGATTTCTGATATAAATGCATTTATTACAAAACTTGAATTTTGGGAACAAAACCTAAAAAATACTAAGCGTTTTCCTATTATTTTCGAAAAGATATCCAAAAATCTATTAGAGCCCTATGACAGTAAATATCATATGGAAATAGTTTCTAACTTGAAGGAAAACTTCCAAAATCGGTTCAAGGATTTCAGCAAAATTGCTTTAGTGACGCAATTTGTTATTTCATCCTTCATGGACATTGATATACAACAGTTTGCAACTTGTGTTATGAACAACTTTGGCGAAGACATTGCTGTGACAGAAATGGAACTGATTGCTTTTCAAAGTGACTTGACTTTAAAATCTTTAGGTTCAAATACAAAATGTATATGGACTTTAGTAAGTAAAGATAAGTATTCAGTTTTATGTCGTGTTGCGTTGAAAGAAGTGAAAGCGTTATTCAGTTCAACTTATTTGTGTGAATCTTCTTTTTCCAATATGAATTTTATTAAAAATAAATACGGCAATCGGCTTACAAATATACATTTGGATAACTGTATTCGAATGACTGTATCAAATTATACTGCAAATATTAAAAAAATTATCGATGAGTCAGAATGTCAACCTTCTCATTAAATTTGCTCTTTTTATCTGCCCATATTTTATTTATAATGTACTATTACTGTTTTGTTGTTTTTTTAAGTCGCTTGTGATTTGCCATTATGACTGCAAAAAATTTTGTTACGATTGATAGGTGTGAACATGGATGTAGTTATGCATAAGTATAAGCACTATAAGTCATAAGTTTATTATATATAGAACGTATATTAGTAAAATAAATACATGTATTGTATGTCGAATATAACTGTGTATTATTTAATTTATGTTGGCTTGTGCAAGTAGCTCGCTGTTTATTTCAAAATCTTGAATGTAGCTCAACACATTGAAAAAAGGTTGGCGACCACTGCTGTAAAGAATAAAAATATTTTTTTTTTTTAATAAAAATAATAATTAATAATTTTTTTATTATTTATTAATAAATAAAAAATTTTTGATTAAAAAAAATTTTTTAAATTAATTTTTTATAAATATAAATAATATAAATAATGTTTTATGAATATTTTTTTATTAATAAAAAAAAATTAGCCAATGCACTAACTGCAAATTTTTCAAAGCTGAAACATTGAGTCATAAATTCTTCGATTAAGCGTGACAACAGCTTTGATACGAGGATTTACGCGCACTAATGAGAACGCAGTAAATAATAATGAAAATTGCTTTATGGTGTTTCAAAATATTTTCCTTGGAAGTCAATATACTACTGCGATTGCTTCAACATTTTAGGGAAATCGGTCAATAACTTTTCGAGTTATCGTATACGCCAATTCGAAAAATATATAGTTTTGAGAAAAGCGCGTCTAAAGTTTGAATACTACGTAACTATATCTCTCCCAGCGCTCGAACGCAAAGAAAAGAGTCGTCACGGTTGACGATCTATAATATAATATAAGAAATACTTAAATTTACGTTCTAAAAATATTTTGACATATTTTTAAAGGATTATATTAACATTTTATAAAACAAAAAAAAAATATTTTTCCGAAAGAGGCGTTTAAATTTTTTGATGTTGAAGAAAATATGTATAAATTCAACATACATATCTTAGCCTGCAATAGCAGCAGTGTATAACCAACCTTCGAGATCTTTATTTACCTTCTGCGCTACCCACCTTAAAGATTCTGCAGTCTTTCTCGCCTCTTCTTCAGCGGCGGGCAACGCTGTCTATGCCTCCGCTTTGCCCCTTTCGAATCGATCTCGTAGAATGCATCATAAGTATTTTGACTTATTTTCAATCTCAAAAAATATTTGCTATATTAACTTTACTTTACTTCCATTAGCGGGCATTCTATGTGGCTTACCTTCTTAATTTAATTTTATATATCATCTCGTTTCACAAAATTAATTAACCAGCATTTCTTCTCTCAGTGCATTGAGCTCTATGAGATTCCACTCGCTCATCAATTTCCCAGCGAAATAAATAAATATTGCAGCCATTTACAAATGTTGGCGCATGAGATAAGTAAGGCTTGGAAGGGAAGGTCTAGCAGTTGCCGAAGGCAATACTTCGCAGGCGCACCTTTTCAGCGCCACAACAACATTGCGCTACAACAATTGAAAAGGGAAAATAAAGAATTAAAACTATGTAGACAGCAGTGTTGGCTGTACCGTTAATATTAGTTGACATATTTTTTCTTCCCTATGCACACGCAAAGCCACCTTGTGCGAAAGCTATGGACTACGCGCCTGCCGTAGATGTATTTATTTTGGTTTTATTTTCATTTTTTATTTTAAGAAATGGAGAAAGCATTTCAGGCTAAATTCATATTGGTTATAAACAATTTAACATCTTTTAATTATTTTTAAAATTCTTAACCAGGCTTTTAATGCATCTATGCGCCTATTTAGTTTCTATTTCTGTTTCTAAGAGTCTGTTTAAGTACTTCCCGAAATTTTTTACTTTACTTATTTTTATGTAAAGGCATAAATATTTTGCTCTGCCGCTTGTGGTGGCTGACATTTTCTCAGGTGCATAAGTTGCGTGGGCGATTTACACGCTTCAGCGCCAATCCTTTCCTTCGCCTTTCTACCGTTACGTAAAATGTGTAGTCGCGGCTGACGCGCCTATCGTTCCTTTGCTGTATACTCATGTTGTCCATGCTTGTTCTTTAATTCTGCAACACACACTGTTGCTCTAAGTGCTTACATACATATATACATACATACATACATACCTACATTCGCATTACGATGCTTTAAATTCTTGCGGGATGTATTTTCTCATGTCGGAAAGCTAAACTCTAAGCGCTATCGTGTATGGCCAATGGGTGGGTGGCATATCCAATTTCTCTTCGGTGTGTGTGTGGTTTTGTATTTTTGTGATTTGTTGCTAACATTTTTGTGCTCATCTGTCCTTTGAAGCTATCAACATTATCGCATTGCACAAGTGACCTGTGAAGATTGTTTAGCAGTAACAGTTCCCATGTTGCAGTTTGCTGGTAGCTTTTTTCGATTTTTTTTATTTTTTATTTTTTTAATTCTGACGATTTCCCTTGTCTACCAACCTACTTTTACCAATTCAAATACTGGCTGATAGTTACTTTTGTTTTATTGCCCGTTTCAGTTGCACTTTTAATTGATTCGTCGCTGTTGTCATTGCTGCCCACATCCTCCTTAGTTAATTCTCTAATTCTCTAATTTCTCCTGCCAGCCAGTTTTCATTCAAAATTCGTGCCCAATAGTTCACCAGGAGCCAGCAGTGTTTCGGTGTTGTGCGCCTCGCTTGCCTTTCTAAAAGGTGCGGTTATTGCGATTTGTGTCACCAATTTTTTTTCCCACCTGTGCAAATACCCATGTAGTTCAGGTGAAGTAAATCGCTATCCATGATTTAATTATTTGAAATTAAAGAAAGTGTTGCTTTCCACTCAGCTCTTCACTTGACTCATTGCTGATATTTTTGTCACATTCCAAACATACTTGCGCAAAGAACGAATTGAGGCCAAGAAAATTGGGTGAGTGACAGGTGAGTGTTGAATTAACCAGGATTCATGTTAAAAGATTTACTGATGGGCAAACGGGAAGTGCTTTTGTTTTAAGTTCATCTTCGTTTTGCAAGTAAAAGGTCATCCAATGCAGGCGGATCCATATTGAAATGGAAAATAATAAGCTCGTATGAGGTAAACTTGCCCTAGCCACTATTAATTCGCACCCCTTGGATTTCTTCTCATATTTACCTAGCTTCAAAATTATAAACACACACTATTTTTTTTTATAAAAAACTTTGTTCGCACTGCAAAGAGAGTGGACAGTTGGACGCATCAAGAGTATATCCTATCCCCAATTCTTGGCTGACTGCAGAATAACTGAGCACCACCTCCTTTGCAGCTGTTGGACAATGGCCTGGATTATGGTGACTTTGAGGACATCGTTTGATTACAGCTTCTTGGATTTAATCTCTGACTTTATTGGCTTCAGAAAATCCCAAAAGAAAAAACTCAGACTGGGTCCAATTGCGCGATGTTGGTGAATCATTCACTTTGTCTCCACAAGAGACACGTCGTGTCTTCAAATCTGTCATAATAAAATTTAGCCATTTGTTGCCCCATTCCGCGACTTGCTATTATGGTTAGCCTCAACTTACAACTCTTTTAAATATTTTTCATAATAATTTCAAAAACTTTGTTTTCATATATTTTTGCTTTTATGATTCATTCGTATCTGCTCGTTTCTGAAATCAACGCTAATAAGCACTGTTATTCTTAACCAAGGCACGTGACTTACATATTCAATAGTGACTTAAAACAATTAGTGTATGTATGCACAATATCACGCGCCGTTTTTCTTTGTGGTTTGGATTTTTTTTTTGCTAAAACTGAGTGAAAATTCCAGCAACTGCCTCAAGCGCCGTACCCGAACTGCTAGTGCTAGCGAAAGCTATAAGAAATTTTTTGTTTTTACAAAATAAGTCTAAATACCAAAAATCAGCAAACATATGCAACGAAAAATAAGTTCAAAAGAAAACATCTCAGTTGAAAAAGGAAAAATGGAAAATCCTCGAATCGCGTTATATCCGCTGAGGTTGCATGCCAAATGCATTTAATTTTCTGTTGATTCTGTTATTTTTTCTTTGGCGGTGCTTTTTAATATGCAACTCAGCGTAGTTTGCCGAATTAACAATGAAATCAAGGCAGTCCCACTAAACCGAAATGGTGTGGCAAGTAGAATAATAATAACAACACAATCAGGCGCAGGCGAAAATTGCGCAATGCAAGTGTGGCTGGCGGATAGCAGTAACAGGTAGTGGGGGAAACAGAGTGAGACTATATACCATAAGTATATAGGTATGCAGATGTAAAAATTTATAAACAACTGTATATACAGTTGAGCTCAAGATAATAGCAGCGCGACGTGTTGCAAAGTTTTGGCTATTTATTATTATTTTTTTAATTTTTCGCATTTCTCTTTATTTTATTTATATAAAAATAAAGTTCATGCCACAACACAATTCAATTCAATAAATCCCATCAAAAGTTCAAGCTTTTTAGTCAGAATTTAAAATTTATTAAAAATTTTATTTATTTCGAATTTAATTTATAATTCTGGGCATGCAGTTTTGTAACCCATTGAATTTTGGTATAACAAAGTGCAAATTGCAAGTAGCTGAAAAATCACGTTGATTTTTGAGAGTTTTTTCTTACCTAACGATCTTCTACATTTATCCATATAAGCATATTTTCGAGCGTTCGTTATTTGCAAGAAAATGCAAAACACCACTATCAGAAAAAAAAGTCCTTAAAAATTAATACGAATTTCCATCTTTAAAACTGTCTCAATATTATAACAAAAATCTCATGGGCTACAAAACTGCATAAGAAGAATTTTCCTAGGACTACTGATTAAAAGTTTCAAAAATTTTGATGACTCTTTTTAATTTTTTGTTTTTGTTTATTTTGTACGAACTTTGAAACTTTAAGTATAGTTGTGGAATATAGTCTTTGTGGAATATAGTTTTTGTTGTAGTATGAACTTTATTTTTATTAAAAAATATATTTTTATATAGATTTTTATAATAAAGGGTGGTTAAGTTTGAAGGGCCGGCGTTGATTTTAAATAAAATACAATTTTTTTAAGAAATTATTGTCATTTCTTTTTACTATGATAATATTAATATAGCTCAATTACGGATGCGACAAAATATTGGCAAAATGGTCGCCGCGGCCTCGGCGGCACACCTCCATCTGATGGCTCAAATTTTCGATGACGCTGAGGCATAATTGAGGTTCTATGCCGTTAACGTGCCGAATTATCTCATCCTTTAGCTCTTAAATTGTTGCTGGCTTATCGACGTACACCTTTTATTTCAAATAACTCCAAAAAAGGAAGTCCAACGGTGTCAAATCACATGATCTCGGTGGCGAATTGACATCGCCGCGACGTGAGATTATTCAAGAACCATTGTTTCGTTAGCTGTGTGACAAGTGGCACCGTCCCGTTGAAACCACATAACGTCCACATCCATATCTTCCAATTCGGACTCTAAAAAGTTCCTTATCATCTCACGATAGCGAACACTATTCACAGTAACTGCCTGACCGGCCTCATTTTGGAAAAAATACGGCCCAATGATGCAGTCACTCTTTGTGGGTGCATTGGTTTTTCGGCAATCACTCTTGGATTATCATTCGCCCAAAAGCGGCAATTCTGCTTATTGACGAATCCACTGAGGTGAAAATGAAGTGCGCGATATGCATTTTGATTTGAACGCCCGTTTTCATAATAAGCCTGAATAACTTTAACGTGTTGCTCGATTGAGTATCTTTCCATGGTTCAAATTGAGTTAGTCTGAAATTAGAAAGTGTCAGATCAAGTGCAGAAAAAAAATTGACGTTTAGGTGTGGTTTACATTCAATATCAGCCCCTAAAATTTAACTACCCTTTACATTTTTATTAAAAAATATAGAAAATAAAATAAAAATATATAAATGATCAAAACAGTGCAAATGTCGGCTGCTAATATTGTGAACACAATTGTGCCTACATACATGCACTTGATTTAATTTTAACCAACAGCTTTTCTTAAAAATTATAAATAAAATAAAATGAAAAAATTTAAATAAAACAAAAAAGTTAAAGTAAATAAAAAATTAAATAAAATAAAGAAAAAATAGTGAGAGCAGATGCAATGCAGTAGCGCTGTTCCTATGCTCCTCAATATGAAAATTGTACACTTATATTTGTAATATATCTATACACACATACACATACGTATGCGTCTATACTCCGAACATTCGTAGTCTGCCAGTAGCTGCGCTTGTGTCTGCTTCGTGATTTTTGCATATCTTCGCGAACGTAAAGAAGACTTTCTTTTATTATGCAAATTTTATATTACCATTGTTTCAAATGCCAACAATGCATTTCCATCGCCATATTGTTGATTTTTTCCAATCAAGTTGCGAAGCGCTACATTGGGTAGCAAAAACTACGCACAAGCGCTGAGAAGGAGACTAATTAGAATGCAGATCCAGCGAAGAGCTTCACAAGAAGGAAGTCAAAGCTTTCTAAAACTTGTGCAATGGCAAGACTAAAGTCCACTAGGTTGTAATGTTTCTGGACACGAGAAAGCAGACGAGTGAGCGCGGAAAGAATTTAGAAATGGGATTACTACTTTTTCGAGTTGCTGAACGATTTCAATAGATTTGACTGGCTCCGTGTGGGCTTGGAAAAATTTAGCAGAGCTGCAAGGCAAGTAGGGTTTGCATATTATAACAAGTGGCGCAAAATTAATCGATTATGCCTTTGAATAACTTTTGTGCTAAATAAAAAAATATTCTTTGAATAATGCGAATCTTTATTTTGACCATTACGCGCTCCATGGGTAAGTTTTATAAAAAATTAATGAACATTAAAACAAAATAAAAGTAGACAGAACTGTTCAAAAAAGCGCGCTTCTTTTAACCTGGCAATGGATATTTGTATGTATGTATCTATGATACTCTTGGAAAAAATATTTAAAAATAATTCAGGGCACTTGAAAACTGCTCAGTAGTAAAAATTTTCAAATAACATAATTAAATCCCATTTCCCAGAAACTTAAATGTTTTTCAAATTTGTTATTAAAATATGTACAAGCTACAAATGTCAGCTTAAAAAAACTTTCGATTCAAGGTTCACGAAGCAGTGAAAGCTCTTGCTACAAACTACAACAAAACATACGATTTAATAATAGCTATCGCGTCAAGCTTTAGAAAGCAGTGCAAGCTTTCACTATTTATAAAGAAATATACTTTGAAACTAGCTATGCAGTTCGGCTGCACAAAAGCTTATGGGCTTAGTTTCAAAAAACAGAGGAAATTCTAGGAAGAATATCAAGGAAATGGCGCGTCGAAAGATATTTAAAATTTTTTTAGCATTAGATTTATTCGAGGTTTGAAGTTCAACCTCATTGTCTTTTGTGCCTTAAGTAAGTATTTAGAATAAAGCAACTTCTATTTTATATCAGCAATTAAAACGTCATTCTATAGTAAAGTGTCGGAAGGTAAAGCTACTCCTGCGCCGTTGGTTGTTGAGTCTTTGCAACAGCTCGAAGGTACAAAATTTGTAAAAGCTCAAGCTAATTATTTCTATGAAAATAATCATGAAAGTTGTAGTGCATTTTTTCACGCTTTAAAGAGCTTACAAATTATTAGTAACAAAGTTTTCCACATACACCTGCCCCACAAAGTCTGCGTTCACCCTACAATAACTTTTTAGTGAATGGCACACAACCTGATTTTATAATTTTTATAAATTTGTATATATTTATATGTTTATTATATGTTTAAGTTTCAAAAACAAAAATAAATTTCAAGATTCCTCACATAAGTTTTTGGATAACGGTGAATAATGGCTGTAACAAGTAAATAAAGCGACCATAAAGTCTGCGTTCAGTCTTAAAGTCTAATACAAAAACATGATATGCTATATGCAAAAATTAAATATAATATTTAGTTGGATATCCACGTTGCCTCAGGACTTTACTCAGCCTATTTGGCATTGAACTTACTAGTTTCTCTGTTTCCTCTGTTGTTATCTTCCTCCATTCTGCCTGCATGACACTCCGCAAAACCTCTTTACTAGTAATCACTTGCTGCCGAATTCTTTTTTCCAATAGATCTCACAGATGCTCGATGGGGTTAAGATCTGGGGACTGTGGCGGTGTCTTAAGCTGTTTTGGGGCGTTGTACAAGAGCCAAAGCTTGACGATCTCGGCTGTGTGCTTCGGGTCGTTATCTTGTTAAAACTAAAATGTTCTTGATAAGCCGAGATTTTCTGCACTTTGCTTTAAATTCCGTTTTAGTATGTTCAAGTATTCCCATTTATCCATCGTCGAATCAATAAATTCTAACTGACCCACCCCATTTGCCGCCATGCAGCCCCAAACCATAACCCCGCCACCTCCGTGCTTAACCGTGCCAACAAGATTTTGCTTTTCAAGAGCAATTCCAGGTTTTCGCCGAACAATTTGACGGCCTTTTATTCCGAATATACAAAATTTACTTTCGTCTGAAAATATTACTTTTTTCCAGAACTCGGCTTATTTATGTACTCATTAGAAAACTGAATGCGTTTACGTCTGTTCACAAGAGAAATGAAAGGCTTTCTTCTTACCATGGTATCCAGCTCGACGTAGAAATTTTCTGGCAGTTTCAGCGCAAATACTTTTTTTAAATGTTTGATTTATGTTTTCAACTAATTTTGAGGATGTAATCCGGACGCCCTGATCTGGGCTTAGATGTAAAAATTCCAGTTTGTCGAAAATTTGCTACAACTTGCTGAATAGAGGAATTCGTTCTCCCAATAGACTTTCCAATATTTCGGAAACTTTTTCCGTCTTTCCACATTTTTATAATTATTTTCCTCTCAGAAACCCTTATTTCTTTTCCCTTTCCTTCCATGTTCTTTAATTATCTCCAGTTATAAATATAATGTTCAACTAAGCTTTGTTAACATTCAGTCGAAGTAATGCGCAATCAAAAATTAATATAAACAAGGAAAAATATCTTAAAATTAACGGTATCATTAAAATAAACAGGCTGAACGCAGACTTTTTGGTGTCACATTTACATGCTGCTGAAAGTATTTTCCCGTTATCTAAAAAGTGAAGTGGGGAATCTTGTTTTTTTTTTTGCCCTTAAAAGCTGGGAATGTAGTGAATCAACAATTTCAATTTAATCATAATATTCTATTTTGTTTTTAAAAAATTTAAGAAGGCTATTCGGGTGAACGCAGACTTTGTGGGGCATGTGCACATTTTTTTATATACAATAATAAACACTCTTTGCTCAGTTTCTCTTATGATGGCTTTAGTGAAAGCACCCTCTACCCCAACCTCGGAAAATTTATGTTGAAATACATGTCATGAGGATTCTAAAAAAAAGGTTCTTCTTCTAAAATAATCTTTATCCGAAAATGTTATATTACTAAGCTGTTGCCCTATGCTGCGAAGAACTAACTATAGCTCACTCCCTAGCAAACATTCTTCACTTGCCTAGTTACTCGTATACTCTTAGACAGTAGTTTCATTGCCAATTTTGCATATTTTCACATCACCTTAGTACCTACTGCTTCCACATGTTTTCGTTTTCGTTTTGGTTTTTTTTTTATTATTCTCTCCTTTATTCACGCCACTTCCATTTTTGGTCAACATGCAATTTTGGTATTTTTCGCAGTTCAATGCGAAGTCTTCCCAAATTGCCTGGGTACTTCACTGTAACTATAAACTACATTTTTGCGACTTTTTATTACATCGCACGATAAATTTGGTTGTCGTTGCTGCCTTTTTCAGCGTCGAAGTGCTAATATGCAAATTTTTTTACTTGGCTGAAAAGGTGGAACATTTTATTTTAGTTTGTTTTTTGCTTGCTCGTCCAGGGTGCCATGATAGCAATGTCAAGGCGCGTTTATCATGTCAATGAACAATCCGACTGCTCGAAGGTCAAATGAAATGTCTAGAGTTTTTGTAGGTGAAGAGAATGCGCTTGAAGCGTAAGGCAATAAATATGAAGCGGGAAGAGGAAAAGTGATGAAAAATGCAACTGAAATAGCAAATCAAAAAAGAGGGATTTTATTTGTTGTTTGTAAGAAGCTACGTTAATATTTTGATGCCCCTAGATTTAATGTCGACTGTAGGACAGATAGAGTTTTTGAGTTTAAGAAATAGTCACTTTCTTGCAACTTTGCGTCGACTAATGATAACTGGACATAATTAAGTAATCAGGTATAAATAAGTAACTAAAAATGTTTGCTTATTAAGACTTTTTAATTAATTTTTAATTTTATATATGGCTTGAGACAACACAGTAAGCTCTGTCAGTGAGACGGTTTCAGTTATTCAACCATCTGCGATCAGCTTTCAATTAGTTTTTTGGAAGCAATGCAAAGTCTGCTGGTGGGAGTGGGTATGCCTCCCCAACCTTTTCGTCCGAAATCGCGAATAAGTTCACCAGGCTTCGTATCTAAATAATGCGAATAGGATGATAGGAAATGCAAAGCGCCCCACTGATTCGCATGAAGGCGAACCTTCCAACTCACTCCAGATTCCTTAACAACGTCATCCTCTGCAGCAAGTTCCACCAGTAGGGGACTGCACCCAATAGAATTCAGTATTTTAAAGCCAAAATATAACTCTAGACGAGAGGCTCTTTCCTTAACCAATGGTGCCTCTGTAACCATACAGGACAACTGTTAAGCCTACTTAAGCCTCTCCACAATATTGGACTTTCACGTTAGTTTTCTGTCAAGGATTCGTAAGGGAGAGTAGTAATGTCTTATCTATTCTTGAGAGAGACTGAGCTCTGGGGACTAGCTCCGCCTTGTGAGGGTTCATCGAAAGGATAATAAATCTTAATTGAAGACTTTTCTTATAGCGTCGGGTCGATGTTAATAGATTGTGTTCACCATTTTGTTTTGGTGGCGTTTGCCAAACTTGTTATTTATTATTTAGTTACTGTTGCCAAATCGTAATGGGTATTTATTAAGGATGTACATTTTTTAGGTTTTTATGATCCTGAAATTTTCGGGATGCAGCTATTACCATACGGGATCCTGGAATTTATATATTTACTATTTTGTAGCAACGAAGAAACAGACTTGTACGCTCTGTTAGCCTTATCGGCAAAAATCGGTTAGGCTGCTCTAATAAAGATAAAGAAGAAGAACTAACTCGAAAAGAGTTGTATTTTCAATAAGGTGAACATTTTTTATTGGAATAAAAGAAGATTTTTTGTATCTATTTTATATGCTTCGTAAGAAATTGAAAACCCCGTCAGGGATTTCGGAATAAAGAAATTTTGAATCTCGGGATTTCGGAATTTTCGGGACTTAAAAAATACTGAAATCCTGCTGCTTGTATATAAGTCCTTGACTGGTGTGTATGCGTACGACTTCTTTTTTCAATACTTGAGCTTGACGTGGCTGGCTGAAAGTCATCACATAGACATACTGATCCTTAGTGTTACCAGATGGAGCTAGGCCTTTACGTTTCTTTGTAGTAGACATCTTGCAATACGTCTGCGTCTTTTGCGAATCTAAGTGAACTCTGAAGCTGTAACCCCGAGAGGCACTCTAACTTCTCATATTGTAGAGCTCCTAAGCATTTAAATCTCGTTCTAGCCAACGCAGGGCAAGAACATAGAAGGTGTTTTAGCGTTTCCCTCACTTCCAATACTTAGGGTACTTGTCAGACCTTTCAAGGTGTTTAATCTTCTTCTTCGTTTGCATGTTCATTTTCGAACGTAAGCGATCATATAATTCAAGTTTCCTTACAGTTCAATTACAACTTACAATTTAAAGTCTCTGCCTCTTGATACTTTCCACAACTCTCTGACGTTGCCTACGCCCTCCCAGTGTCTACTATTACGCAACTATGATATTTGTGATTTCAGTAAATTTTCCACCTCGCGCACAAATTTGGGAATATAAACTACAAGATTATTGATTTCATTCATTCATTTGTCTTTTAAACTCGATGAAAGACGTTTTCCCGGTATTTACTCGGAGAATTCATGATTACCTCTTGAAAAAACTAATTGCAGGAATATTAACTGATTCCTCAAACTATGACCATCAGTTAAAATAGTTTTCCTTACATCCAAAATGAGCTGGTTTCTCTGTTATAGTGTGAATATCTATAGGGTGTTTTTTTTTAGAGGTTAGGTTTTCAAGTTGGAACTACTTTTTTCGTAGATGGTCTTTTTGACAGCTGTCACTTGATTTATGCTCAGTTTGGTTTGCCATTTCATAATGAATAGACTTACACCTGAACAACGTTTGCAAATCGTGCAAATTTATTACGAAAATAATGGTTCGGTTCGCGCGACGCATCGAAGAAAATTTTGTTCAGTGATGAAGCTCACTTTTGGTTGAATGGGTATGTCAATAAGCAAAATTGTCGCATTTGTAGTGAACATAATCCACAAGCCATTGCTGAGGCGCCGTTACATCCTCAAAAAGTCACTGTTTGGTGTACTCTATGGGCAGAGGGAATCATTGGTCCATATTTCTTTAAAAATGAAGCCGGCCATAATGTTACAGTCAATGGAGAGCGCTATAGAGCCATGATTAATGACTTTTTCGTGCCTGAATCGTACGATGTTGATGTGGACGACCTTTGGTTCCAACAAGACGGCGCTACATGCCATACAGCCAACGCAACAATCGATTTATTGAAGGAAAATTTTGGTGAGCGCATTATCTCGCGCCGTAGACCTGTGGCGTGGCCTCCAAGATCGTGCGATATAACACCGCTGAACTATTTCTTGTGGGGCTATGTGAAGTCGCTTGTCTACGCAGATAAGCCCGAGACGATTGACGTCTTGGAAGAGAATATTCGGCGCGTTATTGCTGACATACGGCCCCAATTGCTGCAAAAAGTGGTCGAAAATTGGGCCTCTCGGCTGGAATTTATTCGAGCCAGCCGCGGCGGCCACTTGCCCGAAAACATTTTTAAAACATAATGGCAAACCCTTATCTTTATAATAAAGCTAAATTCTTGGCCATAACATTAAATTATATACGTTTTATTTCATCTTGAAAACCTAACCTCTAAGAAAAACACCCTTTACAAAGATTTATCCCTCTAGTGACTTCATCAAACCTTTTATCTATATATATTAAAATTAAGCCGAAAAAAAGTGTGCATTTCTCCGGGGTAATCTCAGCAACGCGTGTAAGGAAAACGATGAAAGTTTCACACATTATTGGTGTTGCTTTGGCAAAGGTTTCTGTCAAGTTTGGTTGAAATCCGATAACGGCGTGTGTGTGCGGTGCGTCGGTTAAGTGAGTGTGTTTTTGCTATTTGCCGCACGTATTTTTTGTACCGAACATTCATTCATTAAAATTGAATACATTTTGGTCGTGTGTGTCTGGGCCGATTATTATGAAATTTGGTATATACATATATATATTTTTCCACGGTGAAGGTTAGTATAATATGCTTATTGATTCCACTCGCCACCAGGTGGCGCTGCCGAAGGCCAAAACGAGGACCCGGGTAACCCTAGGATGTGTTTTTACATTGTGGGTATCAAATCAAAGCTACTGATTAGTGCTTTAATACAGAGTATTTTTTAGATCTCTGAGTGACCAGTTTTTTTATTTCGCCTGGAAAAGTTTATATAAATTTAAGAAGAGTAAATAGAACTTATTTATTTATATCAGACTTCACGCAAAAAAGTCATTTGCACTTGAACACATAGCGGGGTGAAAGCGGGGGGGAATAGAACAGTTCTCTTCTCCTTCTCCGCTTTTTCGCACACGTAATTGTATGGGATGAGTGCACGATGGCACATAAAAAGTCACTGGAAGCGCTTGATAGGACAGTACGAGATTTACGTAGTAAAAATGAAATGTTTGGTCGTGCCTTAGTGCTGCTGGCAGGTGATTTTAGACGAACACTGCCTGTTATTCCTCGAGCAACTGTAGCAGATGAATTGGCTGCATGTTTGAAATCATCATATTTGTGGAGACATGTCCAAACACTCAAACTAACTACAAATGTACGTGTTCTAATGCAAAATGATCCATCAGCTGCTGAATTTTCAAAGCAATTATTGGATATTGGAAATGGCAAAGTTCCTGTCGATAATTTAACTGGCTTAATAACTTTACAACCAAACTTTTGTCAAATAAGTCAAACAGTTAATTCAAAGTATTTTCCCAAATTTGCCTCAAAATTACAAAAGACATGATTGGCTTAGTGAACGAGCCATCATGGCTGGCAAAAATAAAGATGTAAATGAAATGAATGCGGCTATTTTGGCTAACATACCAAGTCCAGAACAAACATATCGATCCGTTGACACTGTTACAAATCAAGATGATATTGTAAAATATCCCACTGAATTTTTGAATTCCCTTGATTTACCTGGATTACCGCCACACATGCTAAACTTGAAAATAGGAGCACCGATTATTATATTGAGAAACATAAATCAACCACGACTATATAATGGCACTCAGTTAAGAGATTGGTGAATAACGTCATTGAAGCAACAATTTTGAATGGAAAATACTCTGGTGAAGACGTTTTAATACCACGAATACCAATGATACCATCGGATATGCCGTTTGAATTCAAACGTCTTTAATTCCCTGTTCGCCTTGCATTCGCGATTACTATTAGTAAGCCACAAGGCCAAACTTTATCAATTTGTGGTATTGATTTAGAATACCCATGTTTTTCTCATGGCCCACTTTATGTTTCATGCTCAAGAGTTGGTAAGCCATCGGTATTGTTTATTTATTCAACAACGCATGGAAAAACGAAGAATATTGTATACCAACGAGCATTACAATAAAAAAAGTAATAAAGTAAATCACATCAAACGTTTTTTAATTGCTACTTTAAATAGTTTTAAATAGTAAACTTCTTTCATTACTATTCATGCGCGAGAATTTTTATAAAAAACACACAGTATTTTTCGGCTTAACACGTTGGCTGCCACGTATCACCGGTGATCACAAAAAAACCTACCCCCAGGTGCCAAGCAAAAAGAGTCATGTTCCCGTTTGAATTTTAACGAGATATTTTTACCAGGAATAAAAGTCACGCTCCTGACGCGTATGAGCACGTTTTTGTGCTGTGTTCACCGGTGACCACTTGCCGTTTTTTTTTTAAATTATTCTTATTTTTTTTTGAAATGTGATCACCGATGATCACATTTCGAAGAAGTAAATCAAAATAAATCAGTATCAAACTTGAGTTCATAGCGAGAAGTTGGTTGCAAATTACAGTGAAATATAGTGAAGTGAAGTTGTGAAGTTATGAATTCCGAGGAAATACGTGACGCGTTGAATTCAATGGAAAATTCCAGTGTTAGTGGTGAGGATTTTAGTCCAGATGAAGATGAGTACATCCCAGATTCAGGCAGTGATACAAGGAGTGATGACAGTATTGATAAAGACCTCGATGTTAGTGCTACAAATGTTAATAATACTGCTGATGAAGAACAGACGGAAACTACGACAGCATGGACCTCGCCTGCTATCGGAGAGACTTTGAAGAATTTAGAAGAATTTACCAATTCACCCCAGGTTTTGCAATATGATGCCAGTACGCCATTTCAATATTACAGAAAGTTTTTGACCGATGAGATATTGGATATTGTTGTTGAACAGACAAATAGGAATGCAAACTCTCAAGTAACTGGCATCGGTACTCTCAGCAGTAGGATGAATATGTGGAAATATACTGATCGCCAGGAGATCATGGAGTTTCTGGCCATAGTCATGTATATGGGAATGGTAAAATACCCTGGAATAATCGACTATTGGAAACCAAGCACATTGTTCAAAAACGGATTCGTCCCACAAATTATGGCTCGTAACCGGTTCCAGATCTTGCTCAAATTCATTCACTTTGCAGATAATGCCCAGTCCTCTGAAACAGTGTCAAAAACTTATAAAATGCAAATATCTGACTTTCGTCAAAGCATTATCCTTTTCATGAGTGGAAAAGATAGCGCTTCAATAGGGCGCTCACCTCCACACATTTTAATAACGTCAACAGAAGCAACAAAGGATGGTAGGCGCAAGAGACATCGTTGCGGCATGTGCTATTCAGAATTAAAGACGACAAACTCGTCATCAGTCGCCAGGAAGAAGGCCAAACTAGTGGCAACATACTGCGCCAAATGTCGGAGGTCACCATACCTATGTCTTAAACATTTTCAACAACTACATTAAAATTAAAAACAAATAATATAGTTTTTTCTGTTTCCAGAATTGAATTGATTTTTCTCATTTTTAATTTCGTATTATTTCAAAACTTTGTATTTTACTATGAAATAAAATATTTTTTCTTTTAAAATAAACTTTCAATTTTCCCAAAACTCCTTCCGTTAGGGTCCCAGCCCCTAAAATCTAGGGGCCTAAGCGTGTATCACTAGTGATACATTGGGGTAGGTTTTTGAAATGATCACCAGTGATACATTGGCAGCCAACGTGTTAATTTAATTAATTAAAAAAATAAAAAATAAATAATTGGCGCGTACACTTCTGTTAGGTGTTTGGCCGAGCTCCTCCTCCTATTTGTGGTGTGCGTCTTGATGTTGTTCCACAAATGGAGGGACCTACAGTTTCAAGCCGACTCCGAACGGCAGATATTTTTATGAGGAGCTTTTTCATGGCAGAAATACACTCGGAGGTTTGCCATTGCCTGCCGAGGGGCGACCGCTATTAGAATTTAATTAATTAATCTAGATTTTTTTAAAGACGACCAGCGGAACGGGCGGGTTTTCGCTAGTTTTTTATAAAAATTTTTAAAACATCCCAATTTTATTGAATTCCCTACAAATGAACGTAAACTAATTTCACCGCTCTTCGACGGCCCTAAAGCCCATGACTAGCCACTCGTAATTGCAAATTAGATTTCAAAATAAACTTTTCAGCAAAGTACTTACATATGAATGTGAATTTACGATTATAAATATCTGTCTGTCTGACTCGAAAATGGCTGTGTCTACATATGTACGTGCTCTGTTTTATAGCCTCAGAGAGTCGAGCACTCAATGTTCAATGTTTTTGCGATTTATTTTTACATTTAATTTATTACAAGTACTTATTGGTCGGGCATCCAGCAAGTAAGTATTTGTGTGTGTGTATGTGTGTGCATGTACGAGCATGTTACTTTAGGGTGTTCGACTGTGAACAACCAAAGCATTTTAAATCACCACCACTAAATGAATTGAATTCGGCTAATTCGCATGCGGCCAAGAGCCTGAGTATGAATGTTATTATTTTTTTTTTTCGTTTTACTCAGCCTGACTGGGGGATGGTAAAAGCACACATGAATAGAGTAGGCATTAGTGGTACTATGTATGCACTGTATGGCTTTGGCTATTAGCCGATAATTAATTATTTAATAGGCCATTAGGCAAATTGACTTTCAAATTTTATGCGCCACAAAACGTGTGAATGTGCTATTGCATGCAATTTTTGGTTAAAATATTTGGCGATAATGCGCACGAAACAGTAAATTTAGTAGTTGTTGTGCATAAGTCAAAAATCCATGGTATTTATTTTGACTAAATATGCAAAATCGTAAATAAATAATTAAAAAGCTGCAAAATTTGTGTTAAGATTTTTTTGTTTGTTTTTAACTGGAAATTCATAGCCCATATTCATAAGCCGAAAAGCTATTTAACTTTTATTAAATAGGTAATTACTATTTTTTTTGGCGAGTCGGCAACTTATAAGTAAAACCTTAATGATGGCAAAATAGGGAAAGTGCAAGGGACAAGGAATTAAAAAATAATACCAGTTTAAATGAAAATATGAAACTTGGAAAAAATAAAAGCGAAATTAAAATGTGTCGGTTTGTGAGTGCTTTCAATAGATACCCAACCGATCCTTTGCAAAGTACAATCGGTCTTGTAAAGGTTTCACTCATGGTGCAAAGATTTTGAGAGGTGTGGCCAAGATCAGACCGTTAATCGGCTCTCTGCGATTTTGAAAGAATCAGCTGATTCGCTGGCGTAAGAAGGGTCATGACACCGGTTTGTCTACGAACACTACTGAGATTGTGTTGGTGATACTACGAAAAAATCACTCATATTACTTCGTTGCTGCCTGAACAACGACTGATTGTACGAGTGTCTGTTACGTGTGAAATGAGCGGGCAGAATTCTGTTGCCGATCCCCTTATGACATGGCAGCCGAAGTTGCTCTCGCAATTTTGATTTCGGCCGAACCTTGTAATCTATCATTCGAGAGCTTTACTTCTCGAGTTAATTTAAACTTCTGAGGGAGTGGGCCACTTTCCTTACGCAAATCTCGCCACTATAGGAAAAAAGAGAAATTTGTTCATAATGAGAATAAAAGTTATGAAAATGATGGTGCAAACAATTTCGAGTATTCGTTATCTATATGGAAAAAATGTGGAACACCGTAAAGCAAACAAGTTTTCGGAAATCCATGAAACTCTGGAGCTGCCTCAAACTTGAATTTTGTGATACTAAAATTTAATGAACTATAATTTTTTTTTTCTTTTCCTTGTTCACTCCGCTCGAGAGCATAGAGCTTCGACAAGATTCTTCCATCCTAAACGGTTCGGTGCTGTTGTTTTTCCACCGTCCCATGAGATGTCGGTATCTGCTAGTTCGTGCAACATCGACCTTCTCCAAGTGTTTTTTGGTCGACTGCTCCCGTTGCGGGTTCCCGTCCAGTGCCATTCTCGTGATGCTGTCTGGTGGTTCTCTCAATGTGTGACCTATCTATCGCCACTTTCTGCATTTGATTTGCCTAAGGAGTGGCTCCTCTTTCGTTAATCTCCATAGAGCGTCGTTACCAATGGTGTTTGACCAGAATATTCTGTAGATGACGAAAGATTGTAGCAATCTTTTGGATTACAAAACTACATACCCAAATTTGTATAGAAATTCTGATTAAGAAGTTTGATGCTGATGGAAATTTGTCGAACTTTTATAAATCTCATACGAAGTTTGAGACTTTGGTTTATGAAATGTTTGATGTAGATTGAGCTATGTATATTTTTATTAGGAGTTGAAGAAAAAAACAAAAAAAAAGAAAAGTAGTCAAACCTCACCAAATTATCGTGTTTCTATGAAACTGTTACAAAGTTTTTGTGCATTCATTGGGGACAACGGTCTTTGAGTGTTGAAAACAAATGTTTTCTCACAAAATATCGCTTTTTTATTTCAATAGAACGTAGAGAAATATTTATGAAATATTTTCCCAAAGTTTAAAGTCGATTGAACTAAAACTTGCGGAGATAAATTCTTGAGAATTTCCGCTCATTTGGCCAAAAATTTAAACTCTGTGTATTTTCTTTTAGTTTTTCCGTCCTTTTATCTAATATTAGCAATAATAATTGGCGCTTATATCTTTTTGGGTGTTTGGTCGAGCTCCTCCTCCTATTTGGCGTGTGCGTCTTGATGTTGTTTCACAAACAGTTTTAAGCCGACTCCAAAGGGCAGATGGGTTGTTCTTATGAGGAGCTTTTTCATAACAGAAATGCACTCGTAGGTTTGCCATTGCTTGCTGGTGTATTGCTACCTTTAGCAAACACTTTTATTTAGTAAACATTTTTCCAAAAACTAAATGGAGGATTAATTTTGAGCCAGCCTTGTAAATGTGTTTTTTTTATCAAAATTCCTTTAAATTATTAAATTGCTTTTTTTGTATAAACCCTGCGTTTATATGTATATATTTTTCTATCATCCACCGCTTGACATTTCATACTTGGATAAATATCTGTCTTTTTGCCCAATCGGACTCCATTAATTACCCCGGCGCCCTTTGAGTGACAAATTCTTATTCATGCAACTCGAGTCATTTGTCATGCGCCATTTATCGCGCTAACAATGCCAATAATCAGCGTAGCAAGCGGCAGCGCACATTTTCAACGCTGTCATTCAGTAAATATGATAAGCGATAAAAATCGGCCATAAAAGTCGTGTATTAATTAGAACAACTAGGGCGACAATTGTGTGGCAGCGATAAGGCGCTGAAAAAATTCAAATAAAATTTAAAATAAAAGAAATAAAAATTGTTTACAACTGCAAAAGTCTCATGAGACGATAGAATGCCAGTAACTGTAATGGCAAATACACTGCAGCGGCCAGACGCCGCCGCCGTCGACTTGCAACATGCGGCCGGCCTACTTGAATTGCATGCATGGCGCAGCAAAAGATATGCAGTGTTTGCATATGAATAGGCATGCTTGTAGCAGAGAGTGTACGTGTGTGTGTGTTGCAAGCAGTGGCAGCTGTATGCCTTGCAATGCGATGCAAATTATCGGACAATTGCCGCACTGACCTCGCCCACAACAGGCGAACGAGAGGCTGATATGCCGTTTGTACCACCAAATGACACATGCCGCTGGTGGGCATTGCAAGCAGAGTGGCGGTGGCGCATATTGCTAGAGTATGTAGTCGCAAGTAGTAGTAAGTGAGTAAGTTTAGGTGGAGGAAGGCGTGCAGCTCACTTGTGTCCATTTCGATTTAATCTGCACGTTAAATGCAATCAGCAGAACTCATTTAACTGTAGTTGAGTATTTTCTTGTTTTCCTTCGAGTTTTTTTCTTTTCTCCACCTCGACTGTGGCTTTTGGTATGCAAGCGCGGCGCTTGCCTGTGTGCGGGTGCGCGCCAAAGCGATAAGCGCAATGCGGCCCAGCAGTTCTGGCGTTTGTCACACTCTGCTATACTTTTAGTGGTGTTACGAATATTGTAGCTGCTTTATTGTTGGCTTTTATTGTGGCCAGAAGTGTGTGCTTACTTGAGTTGTTGCTACAGTTGTCTGTTGTTAGTCAGTTGGCCAGTAACTTTGCCTCAATCCACTGCCATGGCTGTGTCACTTCAAAAAATGTTATTTTCTTTCGGGTGAACCATAAAACTTCTTGACACAATTTCGGCGTTCGCTAGCAACTGACAGCCGCATAGCGCGCCGACTTTCGTATGCAGATAGGCAAAAGCGGCGATAAAGCTGGCAAGTAAAATAAAAAAATTGTAGCTTGGCAAATACGCAAATTCGTCACATTCGTTCATTTGCATTAGCAACTGGCTGGAGACAGTTTTTCTAACAACAGTAACTGAGCGGCACATTCAACTAGCCTGCATTTGACACATAAACAACAATTGTAGCTGCAATAACAAGCATTGTGCTGCCCAATAAAAAAGCGAAATAGTGAGTCGTTGTGCAGTCATGTCGAGCGCCTTTATTGCTGTTTGACTCGCTGGGCGTATAAGCAACTTGTCAAAGCATTACACGCGTCGGCTAGCTGAATTGACAAAAATTGCCCGGGCGCACAGTGAAGTGAGAATAATTAAGCAGAGGCGAGAAAAATTAAATTTGTTGCACGGTAAAGAACTGCCAACGATTACTCAGCATGTTTCGGTAACTTGGAGATGAAATCCCTTAAAATGTTTAAAAAAAATCTAATACTTACATAAATAATAATACACATCAAAAACTTGTAAATTGAAATTTGAAGTCATATTCGAGGTCCTATATTCGAGGTGAAAGAATATTCGCATTTTTTATTAAATAAGCTTATTCAGATCCCTCAAGGCTCACAAAATTTACAACGCAGTTTTATGATAATAACTTATTTTCCTAGACTTGCCACAGAGTCTGGAAACAATTTTTAATCAGTCTGCTCTGTTTCTCTTTTTAAATTAGAATTAAAATCTTTGAATTAAAAGCACTGAAAAGTTTATTTATTAATCTTTATAATTAACTATTTTTTATACTGCCGGCGAATCCCTTAAAGTCTTAAATAACAAGTAATTGTTAATTTATAGTTTTAAAGCGTAAGGGAGAAGATTATATCTTTTCAGGATCTTGTACCTATGAAAAAGCTGGTATTAAATTATGCACTCTAAAGGACACCGACCTACTCCGTCGTATCTGATCCAACACACATCACCAGCCAGCCGAAAGCCTCTGCTGCTAGCGCTACGTTTGCTTGAGATTACTAATAATTTTATTATCATGCAAGCTTTTAAAAATAAAAATAAAAATAAGTTTTCCGACCACCCTAGGATTTATTTATGCACCAGTATTGCTCACATAGATTTAGAACAATCCTAGGGCACGAGTTGTTAACATTTAGAAAAAAAAAATTTTTTTTCGCCCACCTTAGAATTCATTTATGCACTTGCACTCACATAATTAAGTAAATTTTTCTTTTTACAAGGTTTGTAATATTTTCAAGCTTTTGTTTCGTAATTTTTTTTTTAAATATGGTTTATTTATATCAGGTCAGTCCATAAGTTCGTGCGTATTTTACCCATAATTTCACTTTTGTTCGATTTTTCCATACAAAAAATTATTCGCGGAATATAACGGAACTATTTATATTTTCTTTGATATATTGTGATTTTAATCGCGGATAGAAGCACTTGTTGTTAAAAAATAATATGGAATCTTCGAACGCGTATAAGAGGCATAATTTGTATTTTTTTATAAAAGTGGTAAAAATTCAACAACTGCTGCTTAAGAAATAAACACTGTTCACGGAGAGGAGACCGTGAGTGTAAGGATTGCGCAAAAGTGGTTTTCAAAATTCCGAAGTGGTAACTGCGACGTGGAGGATGCCCCGTGCGCTGGTCGTCCTGAAGTCTTTAGCTCCGACGCCTTGCTCTAACTTGTGGAAGCTCAGCCAAATTTGACAGTCGATATAATAGCTCAGAGGTGAAATTCATCGCATAGAACAGTTCGCAGGCACCTCGTTCAGTTGGGAAAGGATTCAAAGCTGGGAAAATGGGTTCCGCATAGACTTTCCGTCCCAAGCTTCAGCAGAGAGTGGATGTGTGTTCTCAGCTGCTGCAACGGCTTGAAAATTAAAGTTTTTTGGAACACTAGAACCGACCCATAGAGATAGCCTTCACCCCAAGAAGATTCTCCTGTCTATCTGGTGGGATATTACCGGTATTGTTTATTATGAGCTTCTGGAACCAAACCATATAATAACTGCTGATTATTATTCCCATCAGCTATCAAACCTGAATGAGGCACTTAACAAAAATCGACTGTTTAGTGAATAGACGCACAGTTTTGTTTCACCACGACAACGCAAGGCCTCATACCGCAAGGCAAACAATAGGCAAGCTGAACGAGATCGGATGGAAGCCAATGCCGCATCCACCATTCTCTCCGGATATTGCACCTTGTGATTATCACCTTTTCCGTGGACTTCAATCCCATATGAGTAAGAAGGACTACTCCTCTAAAGCAGCTATAAAAAGAGATATCGAAACGTATTTTGGCCCCAAGGACAAACAAATTTTTGAGCAGGGAATTAAAAATTTGCTTAGACGTTGGGAAGACATTGTAAATAATGAAGGAATATATATTATTATAAAGGGTGTTTTTTTAGAGGTTAGGTTTTCAAGATGAAATAAAACGTATATAATTTAATGTTATGGCCAAGAATTTAGCTTTATTATAAAGATAAGGGTTTGCCATTATGTTTTAAAAATGATTTCGGGCAAGTGGCCGCCGCGGCTGGCTCGAATAAATTCCAGCCGAGAGGCCCAATTTTCGACCACTTTTTGCAGCAATTGGGGCCGTATGTCAGCAATAACGCGCCGAATATTCTCTTCCAAGGGCTTATCTGCGTAGGCAAGCGACTTCACATAGCCCCACAAGAAATAGTCCAGCGGTGTTATATCGCACGATCTTGGAGGCCACGCCACAGGTCCACGGCGCGAGATAATGCGCTCACCGAAAGTTTCCTTCAATAAATCGATTGTTGCGTTGGCTGTATGGCATGTAGCGCCGTCTTGTTGGAACCAAAGGCCGCCCTCATCAACATCGTCCAATTCAGGCACGAAAAAGTCATTAATCATGGCTCTATAGCGCTCTCCATTAACTGTAACATTATGGCCGGCTTTATTTTTAAAGAAATATGGGCCAATGATTCCCTCTGCCCATAGAGCACACCAAACAGTGACTTTTTTAGGATGTAACGGCGTCTCAGCAATGGCTTGTGGATTATGTTCACTCCAAATGCGACAATTTTGCTTATTGACATACCCATTCAACCAAAAGTGAGCTTCATCGCTGAACAAAATTTTCTTCAATGCGTCGCTCGAACCGAACCATTATTTTCGTAATAAATTTGCACGATTTGCAAACGTTGTTCAGGTGTAATTATGAAATGGCAAACCAAACTGAGCATAAGTCAAGTGACAGCTGTCAAAAAGACCATCTACGAAAAAAGTAGTGCCAACTTGAAAACCTAATCTCTAAAAAAACACCCTTTATTTATTAATAAATACTTTAAACATTCTTTTTTATTAATTTTAAAACCACTTTTAAAAAACGCACGAACTTATGGACTGACCTGATAACAATAACCTCATAAACCAAACTACCAAACTTTGCACGAAATTCACAAAAATTTAGTGAGACTCAACTTTTGAATCATAATTCTTCTGAAACTTCTAAGTTTGCAGTTTTATAGCCTATTCAAATTTATTTAACAAAGTAATAGTGTCAAGTCGTTCAAAAGTCTCGTTGAATTTTTGAATTTTTTTTTTGCATAAGGTGTTAGGTATTTTCTTCCATCTAAAAGACTTAAGTTCTGACTTTTTATGAGAAACTTTTTCGTAGCAGCACACTCTTACCCTGTTACATACCATACCATATACAACCATAAATTTATTATATCCTAAACTAAAGTTATGGGTAACTTAAGGTGTCCCGGTAGTCTAAAGCTCGAAAATTTAGGGTATTTTCAGGACTTTTTTTTCTACAATAAAAAAAACTGAAAAACGGTATTTAAATTTTTAGGCTTTTTATTTAACTTCTTTTATATACAAAAATAAATTTTTTTTTGTTAGATTTTAATAATTTTATGAACGGCGCAGAAGTTGACCCTCCCAAAAAATTGGACCTGGACGGGGTTGCCTATTTTGGCTCTTCTATTTATCTGAAACACAAAAACCAAAAAAATTATTAATCAGTATGAATGTAGCTATGTCCCGTACTAGAAAAAAAAATCACAAAATGGCGCGGTTTTGAATTCGACACTTCAAAAATCGGGTTTTTTCAGTTTTTTAATAAAAAATGTACGAAATGATTGAAATAATAATGTGATTCTAGTACGGGCGATAGCCCATATCAAAATTTCAGACGACCGAAAAAAGTCGTCTCGAGATAAATGAGTTTAAAATTTGAACTACAGGAGCGCGCGAACCGCTCTCTACCTAGTTAATGGGCTGTAGAAGCTATAATATTCGGAATTTCTGCATGAAGATTTCACTGTAAGTTCTTAAGATACAATACTTTCGAAATATAGAAAAAACAAAAAATCGATTTTTTGAAATTTCTAGACCACCGGGTCCCCTTAAGGATTCCTAATTAATGCTAAGACGTTTTTGCTAGACCAGTTCTAAACATTTTAAGGTGCGACTAAACAAGAGTTGATAAATTTTAACCTTCATCTGTCTAAAGCCGGACACTCACAAAAATGTGCTTAGGTTACTCATCGCCCTCAAGCCAAAGCCGACATTCTGACCAGTAGTCTATCTGCTATTAAGTGCAAATGAAAATGCAGTCGATTGTGGCCGGTTAAATAAACAGTGAGCAATTCTATACCAGCGCCTTCTAAAAATGTGTTACAAATCTGAAGAGACTCAGGAAAGGTTTGGATTCACATACTAATTACTTTGAGGCTAAATGTGCCAGCCTGATGAGTGGCATTCTGACTTATAAAGGGGAATACTTTACAGACTTTTGAATGGTAAACGCAAGGGCAATAATATAGTTAAAGGACGGCGGTAAAATATGCGAACATTTACTTTTTACTTCATGCAATAACGAAGTTGACGAGCAATAACGTCGCTGGAGCTGGTAAGGTGTATATTCTCCGTTCCATGTAGAGTTTGGGCTTGGGGAGAGGAGTTTCAATGCGCTCTGCCTAAAGGGCAAAAAGACAAGACGCCTTCAGCATAATTTCTTTAATATTTCTCAAAAACTGCGTAGATCCACAAGAAATTGGAATGCCAAATTGAATAATAATTGCTGTAGCTGCGATATGGAAAATTTTTCACAAGCAAAATATTTGTCGAAAATTTAGACTTCCAACACCACACCATTATAGCCAACTCAGTTGCTCTTTGTGGCACACATAATTATCACAGTACGCAATTTCGCGCAATCTACTCTTTGTGCACACCTTCTCCCTCCCGCCTCATGATTCGAATCAACGAAAGCAATTTCTATTGCCAAATTCACGCTGGCGACAAGCAATGCCATGTCTTGTTGACAGTTTCACGATTACATTACCACACACACACACACGCACAACAATAAGAGCGCATATGGATCAACTGATCCGACGGACAGCCAAAATGCCATGTTCCCTGCTCCTCGCAATACTCGCCAAAAGTTCAGCAGAATGTGGCACTTCAATCGCTTTACGCTGCGATACGCATAATTTTCTGGGCGCTTTCAACAATGCTGCTTGCCATGTCCGCACTATGTGTGACAAAAGCAACAACAACAAACAACAATGAGTGCATTGTTTGCTCCTCTTGCTGTTGTTATGCGCATTTTCTCTGCTTTTGTGCGAGTAGGGCGGAGTAGCCAAGGGTACTTATAAATTGCAATAAGGCGTTCGCATGCGGCAGATTTGGCTGGCTGGCTGACTGGTTGGTTGCCCGCCCGGTTGAGGTTGGCCGGTTGATTGAGGCAACATTATTGGCGCATAATTTCGCATTCCACGCGTGTTACGCGCTGTCGCGCCACAAACACACAGCTCGATACTTGCCTTTGCTGCTGTCTGCCACGGCTTATCCGCTTAAAAATTGCTTTACTTCGCTTTGTTCGCCTGGCAAAAGGAGCGCTGGCAAGGAAAAGGGTAAAGTCGCGCCAAAATATGTTTCTCATAACATTAGTTAACTGGGCTCATATTGACGGCGCGCGGTGATGATGGTGACATGCCACAACAATAACAGCAACAAGAACAACTAGCTGCCGCAATGCGATATTATCCGCACATTGGGCGCGATAGGCGCTGAGTTGTGTTGAATTGGGCATTTTCGGTTGACTTGTTCCACTGTCCAACGGTGATTTACTGTCATCGGTATTTGCTGTAATGGTAATGGATTTGTTAAACTGCAACAATGCACTTATTGACAGCGACAAGAGCTTCACATCAGCTGGCAACAAAGAAAGGGCAAGAGAAAGAGAGAGATTGGAAATTGTGGAAAGTATGGACGTTTAGAGTTGTTTTGGTTCTTTTTGGCGCTAATTGAAGCCAGTTAAACATTTCGAACAGGGAATTGTTTACGTGTGGGCAAAAATGCGCAAACATTGGATTCAATTAGCGCGGAGTTTGCGTAAGCCGAATTAAATTGGTGGAACACTTTGATTAGCGTGCGTTCTGCCTGTCTAACTCTTCGGCTGGGTTAGGGTGTTGCACTGCTGCACCAATAATGCATGCAGCAAGAGGATGGAACTGTGGAATTTCGAGCCAAAAATTCAGGCTGTACACCTTGAACTGGTTTACGTTAGAGTTAAGTGCTGGCTGTGATACTAAAGGAATTTATTGGATTGGTATTCCACATTTCATTTCAACTCTGTAATGTAATATTTTGCTTAAATTTAAAAAAAAATAAAAAAATTTGTATATAGCATATTAAAGACTATATTTGGAGGAGAGCTTTCTCGAACACCTTCCGCTTACAAATAATGTGATATGTAGCTCTACTTATTAAAAAAAAAGTTCGTATATAGGTTAGGTTAGGTTTGGCAGCCACATCGCACATAGAGACAACGATGCCACTTACACCACGAAAAGGGCCGTTGTGAGCCGCGGGGCTGGGCTACATTTCCCTCTCCATATTGAACCATCCTGAGCTTATTCGTTAAGAAGTAGGATTTTAAAAATCGATTCCTACTTCTGGCTAGAGCTGGGCATGTGCAAAAAAGCTGCAGCTACGACAGAAATCATGCGTGTAAATGCCTAATCTCCTTGCATGATTTCCTATGAGACTATTTACTGTGAGTGCCCCTACTAAGGTCCTGATTTGAAGTCTACTCAGTTTTGTAATACTCTTAGATCAACGTAAATTTAGCCTTGGCTATGCTTGTCTAGCAATTTCATAGGTGTTAACGCTAATCCATCTTTGATTTGCGGAACTGATTAAATAAATAAAAAAATATAAATAATTGGCGCGTACACTTCTGTTAGGTGCTTGGCCGAGCTCCTCCTCCTATTTGTGGTGTGCGTGTTGATGCTGTTCCACAAATGGAGGGACCTACAGTTTCAAGCCGACTTCGAACGGCAGATATTTTTATGAGGAGCTTTTTCATGGCAGAAATACACTCGGAGGTTTGCCATTGCCTGCCGAGGGGCGACCGCTATTAGAAAAATGTTTTTATTAATTTTGCTTTCACCGAGATTCGAGCCAACGATCTCTCTGAGAATTCCGAATGGTAATCACGCACCAACCCATTCGGCTACGGCGGCCGCGGAACTGATTAGTGCGTCCTTAATGAGAAGTTACAAGTTGCGAGAGGTGTCTCCATAAAATTCTCTTGCAAGTTGATTTGCCCTACAGTTCCCTGGTATATCTCAGTGGCCTGGAATCCAGCATAAGATTATACGATATTGTTTGGCCATCTCATTTAGAGATTGGCGACAACGTAAGGCACTCCTTGATGTTGTTTCGAATGCATCCAAGGCTCGTAGGGCAGCTTGGCTGTCTGATAGAATGCAGATATCCGTTGATGATATTCTGATTATTTTTAGCCATTTTAAGGCTTCATTAGTAGCGTTTATTTCCGCGTGAAAAACACTACAGTGATCCGGTAGCTTAAAGGATTCCTTAATAGAAAGCTCTTCACAAAATAACCCTGATCCTACACCGGTGCCCATTTTAGAACCGTGCAGATCTTAACGGGTGTGTTGGGTGTTGGATCTTCTTCAAGCCATTCCAGTCTAGAAGGGATTTTAATTAGGAAATTCCCTGATAATCACAGTCACTGGGTGTATCCGTGCAGGAGTCTAAGATGGTTGAATGAAGTTCGTTATAGCTGGCAAATCTTATTCAAAAACATGTTTGGAGCAAAGATTTCTCAAACAACTTTCGTTTGACACCCTTTTTGTTGAATCTTTTTCGGAAAGTGTTATGTAGACACACTGAAACTAATTGAGTTTTGAAAGGAAAGCTTTAAAAAACCCCTTCAAAAACAAACATTTTAATTTTTTTTATTTAATTTTTTTATTTGTTAACCGCACGATTAATCGCTTTTCCCAAACGTCTGAAATGACAGACGCGTGGTTCGAACCAGTGTAGCCATAAAGGCCGTTCGAGAAAGAATTCGCAAATATCCATTTAGAAAACAGAAAATCATGTTCAGAGAAATTAATGTATCGACCAGATCCATGTGAAAACTAATTAGGGCTAATCTTCACATGAAAACCTTCCGTCGCTTACTGGTCTTCTTTTGAAGGAAAATTAGACTCGTCAGATGTAAGTTGCTTCTTTGGAGGTACGCGGCCAACTGCCATGAAAATATTCTTTTCACTGATGAGAAAATTTTCACTGTCGTTTTTAATAAGCAAAACGACAAAATCTATGCTGAAACTTCCGAACACGCAAAATGGAGAGCGTTGGTTCGTCAAGCCAGATTCCGCTCCAGCCCATAAAGCAAAAACCACCCAGGAGTGGCAAAACAAATATTTCTGTATTCACAGAAGATTGACCTTCTGGGAGTCCAGATCTGAATCCATTGAAATACAGTTTGAGGGCAGAATTGGAAAATATGACCTGTCGAAAACCTTTAGAAATTTGGAGAGTTTGAAACACTCTTCGGTCCGAGCAGCGACGTCAATATCCATGGAAAACGTGCGTGCTGAATGGCTGCCAGCTTAATAACCGAATTGTGTGAAGACTTGTGTAAAAGCAAATGGTGACCACTTCGAATGAAGATTTAAAATATATTATTTTAATAGTTATATGATTAAGTAAAACAGACTTCATAAAAAAAGTATTAAGTATTAAATGCATTCAACTACCATCTTCAATAGCTTTGGCTATATTATAACATATAAAAAACAAATAAAAAAAAATATATAAAAAAAATAAACAAATATCAGAATACCCGTAAATAGCCACTGCTATAAATTATTTAAAGAGTTCATCAGCTAAAGAGCAGCTTTTTTGGAGTTGCAAGCTTTACTGAGATACACAGTCTGAGGGAAAGCTCTTGCAAATGAACCACGCCTATTTCCTTGAATTTTTATTTTGAGCAATTGATGAAGAGGTCAAAATGGAACGGGTTCTGATAGGGGACCCTAGCCATCCCCTATCAGAACTAAAATTATATGCATTTTTTTACAAGCGTCTTAGTACTAAAATGCGATGGGGTAGGCTGGTCTAACTCTAGTGTTAAGACACCTATATATAAATCCATGCAATACGTGGTAAACCCTATTTTTTAAATCTAATAAGTCGCTTTAGTTGCGTCTTATACAGTACGTAACATTACGTTTGGTTCATCTCATAGCGTCAGTCTACTTAACAAAAGTGGCCCACTGGCCACACCGTATCGTAACTTCTACCTATCATTACAAAAAAGGAGAGGTTCTTATTCATTTAAAGCTTGAGAATAGATTAACATCGTATAATTTCGAATCTAAGGCCTCTAATTACTCGTTTTACAAGAGAAGATTATTTTCGATAATTTTTAAATGCGCCAGCTATCTTCAGGGACACTAAGGGGGAACCAGCCACTCGATGGTTCGATAGGACTTTCACCCCTTTAACCATTTCGCTTCATAATAACTGTAGCATATAAAGTTTAACAATGAAATTTTTTTTATTCATTCACGCACTAACTTACCCAATTCTAGGCATGAGAGTGAAGCATTTAAAAAAAACATGACAATAATTTGCTTTTAATGCTCTCCGGAGTGATGCGCGCGTACACAGCAAAAACGTGAAATGTGTGCAAATCGCTGAAATCACTGAATATCAAACAAAAAAAAGTTAAGAAAAAAAGTATGAAATAACTTTAAAGAAATTGGAGAAAAAAATGTTGGTGCCTACAAACGTGTCGAGCATATTTTGCATGTAAATGAATGTACATTTTTGTGGGAATACAGTGGGAAGCATTAATACTGAGATTTTTGAAAAACTTGCAGTTAAAAAAAATATTTAAAAAGTAACATAATCTAGAATAATTTATTTTTAAAATTAAAAAAAAAAAACCAACATACAAATCACTTCTCTTCGAAGTTGTTAAAAAGCAATACTAAAGTCGCACGCGCGAGGATCCGCCTTTAATTTGACTACCAAAGTAGCTCCTGAACGACTTCTGTTATATCAAATTTCATTGTTAAAAAATTCATTTCCAGCCTGCCTTGTCTTTGATCTCCTTCTCAAAAAAAAAAAAGATTGTGCAACCACCTTTACAATCACACACGTAAATAATTAACTACCAACGATTAAAATGTGTTGCACGAATAGTGGCCAATATTTATTACTTTTTACCGTAGCTGCAACAGCAGTATCGGCAGACTGCCATAGACAGTGATACATAAAAATCAATCAACAGCAACTTTTCGGAAATTTGGCGTGCAGCAGCTAACCAACCTATCTATAAGTAGTTGCAACCAGTGTTGCCAGAACATTTTCAGAAATAAAGCTAGATGGATAAAAAAAAAGCTAAAAAAAGCTAAAAAAAAATCGAAAAAAGGCTAAAAAAAAAG
>JAYXIM010046372.1:0-98740 GCA_037575425.1 Anastrepha fraterculus
TGCATTCAATTCATCTTTGAAGGAGAACGGTCGCCAAAGCAGTTATAAATTGGCGGAAAAAATTAACTGCAACGATAAAACGATTCTCAATCACCTTCATTCAATGAGATTTACGGAAAAATTGTTAGCCTGGGTGCCTCACGAGCTCAACGCGTAAACAAAGACAGGCGCCTTCAAATTACTTCTCAGCATCTCGCACGCCATCGAGCAACACGCGGTCATAAAAAGCGCTATTTGTACCGTCACGGAAGATGAGAAATGTTACCTGTACCTCAAAATGAAGCAAACAAAGGAGTGACGGAGGTAGGCCAAAGGCGAGAGTCAAGCCAGATATTCATCCAAAGCAGATGATGATGTGTGTTTGGTGGAACTGGGAGGGCATGATGCACTGGAAAATGCTCGAAAAGAATGCCACGGTCCACAAAAAGCTCTACATTCCAGAGCAACACCGCGTGAATGAGGCTATTCGGCTGAAAAGACCTGATCGACATGGTCAAACCATACTCTTTCACGACACCGCCAAGTCTTCAAAGACGCACTGCAAGAGCTCGAATGGGAGGTCCTTCAGCATCTGTCGTAGTCTCCGGAACTTGCACCGACCGATAACCATCTTTTCCGCTCTCTGTCAAACCATATGACGGGCGTTACATTCGATAACAAAGAAGTCCTTAAAACTTGCTCAACAACTTCTTTAACAACAGACCAGGCGATTTCTGGCGGAACGGCAACAAAAAATTAGTCAAGAGGTGGAAAGAAGTTGTAATCAGCAACGGCAAATATATAATTCATCAACTTATTGATATAATTGTTGGCTTTTGCTTAAATAAAAGTATTCGTTATTAACGCTACGAAACACATTCCCCAACATAATATAATCAACGGGCTTTCTAGTCATCTTAATTAAAAACTGTGGATGTGATTTGAGATGAAAGGTTTGAGATGAAGAGTTTGGTATGCAGAATATGAGAAATTTTCTAATTTTTGTATAAAATTTTAAATTTGGATTGATCTTACTGCCTTATAGCCCAAAAAACATCAAAGTGTATGTTGCACAATCTGACTTTAATTTATTAATTTTCTTTTTATAAATTTATGTCCTTTGGTTTTCATTTCTACTAGTCCTTTCTTCCTTTACTTCACCCTCAATAAGCTGCAATTAGTGTTCCACCTAAAAATTTTTTTGCAAAATACTTCCTTTAAGAATCAATCCTCTTTTCCCATACGCTGTGCTAATAGAGTCAAAAATTGACGGTTGATTATCGGCAATTCGATAAATCGTAAGTTATAAGCCCTTTCACCTCACCTCACAATGCTATCACAAAGGACGAATCTTTCTTCGTCCAAGTGCGCTCACTCCCTGGGCAACCATACCAACCTAACCTAAGCCATAAGGTGGGAGTTTCGCCCGTGATTGATATTTGCTTGCTCGGAGCGGTAATTTCAACGCCTCCTTTCGTGTAATATGGACATCGAAGATATTGCACGCTTTGGTAGGCCAATCGTGGGAAAATGTCAATAAAATCAGTTGACTGCACCAGCATATAAGCATTTATTACATTGTCCAGGAATTGGAGAAAAAATCCAGGACCAAAACTGCTTGGAATTATTGGTATAAGAATGGTTGTAACTGTGTTAAGTTCCTCGTCGAATTAAAGGACAAAAACGATAAGTACTTTTCACTTAAGCCATTCCGAGTATGAGCCAATTCTGATCCCAATCCTAACGTAGTGTAGTGAGTGCATATTTTTAAAGTATCTCTAAATAGTTAGCCGTAGCCGAATGGGTTGGTGCGTGACTACCACACGGAATTCAGAGATAAAGATAGTTCAAATCTCGGTGAAAGTATAAAATTAAGAAAAAAAGGCAATGGCAAGCCTCCGAGTGTATTTCTGCCATGAAAAAACTCCTCATAAAAAATATCTGTCGTTCGGAGTCGGCTTGAAACTGTAGGTCCCTCCATTTGTGAAAAAACATCAAGACGCACACCATAAATAGGAGGAGGAGCTCGGTCAAACAGCCAAAGATGGTGTACGCGCCAATTATATATATACATATATATTTGAATTCAAAATATAAATATTTAAAATATATGAAATCCAGCGCAAAATTTCATAAAATTTTCAACGCAAGTGGATTAGGGATAAATAAATTAGTGGCAAACTTTTACTTCTACAAATTGCGAATTAAATTCTCAAAATTGTATGTACAGTCAGAAAAAGGGAACCACGATTATTCATGAAGTATAAACTATATATTATATATTATATTTAAAAAAAAAATTTACATGAAAGCATGTACAAAACTACGAGTCGCAATTACTCAATAAGCCGTGTGGTCTTCATCGTTGTCGAGTATAGCCCGGCATCTTCTCGGTATGCTTTGAACCAGCTTTTCTGCGCAGCTCGTCGACAAACAGACTAGATTTTGCGACGCACGAGTTGCTTTAAATCATGGACTGGCCTTCCGGCAAGGTGCCTCTTCATAGTTCCCCACACATTTTCAATGGGGTTGGCATCAGGGGACTGGGAAGGCCAGTCCAATACTATGACACCATTTTCTTGCTTTGTTCTTTCTCAATATGTTTTTCTCAGAGCAATAGTTGCGAGAGCAGTGTTGATGATGGTAGGATATGTTCGCCTCCTTCAGTATATTCCCTTTTCAGCAAAAACTGATCGTGCTTGGCACACATCACAACAAACTTTTTGATTTTGTAATCACTTTTGCAGCCGCGCGCGTAAGATAAAAGAAATAAACCGGTCTGGCTTAAAACTTGGTGTATGTTCTGCGAAGAGATGCTACTAACTAAACATAACGTCGATACGCGCCGATAGTGCCATCTCTCTGACGTTGCATGGACTTTTACTTATTTTATTTATTTGTTTACTTGGCCTCGAAGGGATACATTCTTACATACTCTGTTAGGCTAATGTACAATAGTTGGATAATTAAAAAAATAAATAATTGGCGCGTACACTTCTGTTAGGTGTTTGGCCGAGCTCCTCCTCCTATTTGTGGTGTGCGTCTTGATGTTGTTCCACAAATGGAGGGACCTACAGTTTCAAGCCGACTCCGAACGGCAGATATTTTTATGAGGAGCTTTGAAGCGAAACGAATTTAAATTCACAAATGCATTAGAAATCGGAGCATTCACTCCGTAATTGGTTCGTTTTAAACTACTCTCGCTCTACTGCTATTAAAATGTAGAAAACAAGAGGAAAATTTTTTGTTGCATGTTTGCAAGGGCGAGCTAAATTTTCCCTCTACTTGGTTTCGGCGGCTGAAGTATTTGATTAGTAATTCTGAGCTAAACGGTTATTCAAATAATAGCTTTAAAATAGATTTCGAGTCTTCTTATTTTTAATTTTAGTAATTAAACATATTTTTATTCTTATTTCTGAAAAAAAATTTTTACACAAAAACATGATTGAAATTAATAACTAAAATTGAAGATGCAGGGTTTGATTGAAAAGTAATGGGCCTTATTTTTTTTTAAGCAGTTTTATTGAACCTCTTGGCTTATACAACTAATATTCTTAAAAATAGGACTCTTGAGCGTCTATACACCACTGGTAGCGGTCCTTCCACTGCAGGAAACATTTTTTAAACTCATCCGCCGGAATCGCGTTCAATTCGGCTGTCTAAGTTTTCTGGATCGCCTCGATGGAGTCGAAACGCCTCCCCTTCAGCTTTCTTTTCAGGCGCGGGAACAAGAAGAAGTCCGGAGGGGACAGGTCTGGGCTGTAGGGAGGTTGAGGAAGCACCGGAACCCCCATCTTGGCCAATGCAGAGGTGCAGAGGAAGGCGGTGTGCGCCGGCGCATTGTCGTGATGAAGGGTCCAATTGTTGACGACGTCGGGCCGAACCCGGGCGACGCGGTTTTTCAGCCGAAGGAGCACTTCTTTGTAAAATGCCGCGTTTACAGTGCTTCCTGGAGGTACAAACTGTTTAGCTTTACGCAAAATTTGATCGAGTAACGTTGCTCCATTTTCGCCACTCCAAAGTCATAATACACTTTTAAAACAGCTTTCACGCGCGGAGCGATGTTGACTGCGCCGCTGTTGCCAGCGAACTGGGGCCGGTTTCTAGTGGAACCACCAGCCGATTCGGTTGATCGCTCGGCAGACGCTCCGCGCGGAAAGGCTCATTACTTTTCAATCAAATCCTGTATGGAGGCTTGAAATCCATTTTAGAACCATGCTTCCATAGACCTGTTGTTCAGAATTGCCAGAAGAATGCTACAGTCGCCGAAACAAAGTCGGTTATACTTTTTAAAAACAAATTGACCACCTCTTATGCTCGCCGTGTCACGATTGTTTGACATTGTCAGTAAAAAAACCATAGTATATTAATTTTTGAGCAACTTCAAGCTTGTATTTTTATACCAAAATTTATGGAACTACGTAACTGATTTTTTTTGTCGGGACAGACTAGCAAGTACAGCACTCAGAAAAAATTAATTCCATTGTACTGCACGCGTGTTCGTTTTTTTTATTTTTCTTTAAATCTACTTGATCTCCGAGGAAATCTGAGTAGATCTTGTGGCGCCAAGGAGCCAAGGTGGTCGCTTCTTAACTCATCAGTGCCAAAGACCTCAAGCCTGATTCGAGCGAAAGTCGGAAAAAGTTTTATGGCTTGAAAAAGGTTATGGTCGGAAAAGGTTATGGCTTTGGTATGAAAATTTAATACATTTTCATAAGAAATCTTTAAAGTTAAAAATGAAAAAAATAAATAGTCACAATCTGTTCTTTAAGGCACTACATATATAGCCATATATCCTTAACAGGATATTCAGTAATGGAACGGTACCCCACGTTTTGAGAAAAACAATCATAAAACTGCTATTTAATTGAAAGCCGACTGAAATACTCTCATATTATGTGCTCTAAACCGATAAGAACATTTTGTATTTGTTTATTTCCTTTCTCGCATTACTTTTTTACAATTTTTTTCTTGCCGCTGTTGCTCATTTTCCCGATTTAAGAAACTCGCATTTTTTATGTAAAAAAAAATATATATTATATACAAGGTAAAGGCCTCCATTTGTGGAACAACATCAAGACGCACACCACAAATAGGAGGAGGAGCTCGGCCAAACCCCTAACAGAAGTGTACGCGCCAAATATGTATGTATGTATGTATGTAAAGGCCAAAATAAACAAAATTGGCCGAAACATTTGAATTTATGAAAAAAGTTTATGGCGATGATTGTCTATCTCGCGCTAGAGTTCATGTGTGGTTTGCACGTTTCAGAGATGGTTGTGAGGACATAAATGACAATGAATATACGGGCCGCCCAAAATCAGTAATCACCGAAAACTCCATCGAAATTGTTCGTGATTGTATCAAAAATAAACCAAAATCATTGTTGAAATTCATGGAATCGGAGTTTAATATCTCCAAAACATCGATTTATCGTATTTAACTGATTAAGTGAGGACCAAAAGTTGCTCAGAATTCAACATTCGAAAGATCTCATTAAAGAGGCGAGGAAAGACGACAACATTATAACTGGTGATGAAACATGGTGTTTCTAACATGAACCTGAAACTAAGCTTTAAAGTGCCGAATGGAAGGCACCAAACGAGCCACCACCCAAAAACTCGCATTTGAAAAAGTCAAAAGTCAAGTCGATGCTCATTTTTTTTACGATCCCAAAGGAATTGTCCGCGAGGAGTTCGTGCCAATGGGCCAAACCGTCAATGCAATTTTCTTTCTTGGCGCTTTGAAGCGTTTGTTGCATCACATTCGTCGAATCCGACCTGAATACCGGGAAGTCACTGATTTTTTGACTAGAAATTGCATTTAAACCATCAATCCCTCACCATATTCGCATGATATGGCTCCCTGTGAGTTCTACCTATACCAAAAATTGCATTTGGCCATGAAAAAAAACGTTTTGCGTCCGTAGAGGTCATCCAAAGGCTTGTACCGACATCCTGAAGAACATTCCGGTCAATGACCTGAAACACTCTTTCGTAAATCTTTCAGTTCGCGCAAAACAGTGTATCGAGGCCAGAGGGGACTATTTGGAATAAATAAACTCAAAATTTTCAGCGCAAAGCTCCTGTAGTTTCTATTTTAGCTCAGTATTGTTTATTTTGGATTTCACCTTATATATCTGCATATCCATTCATAGGATATTAAGTGTTGAGTAGAGAATCGACTTGACAAAAATAATCATAAAATTGCGGTTTGATTGAAGCCGACTTAGCTAGTTTTATGGGAGGCTAGTTTTTGTGTTTTTGGTTTTCCTGAAATACTCTCATATTATGTGCTCTAAACCGATAAGAACATTTTGTATTTGTTTATTTCCTTTCTCGCATTACTTTTTGTATAATTTTCTTTCTTGCTGGTGTTGCTCATTTTCTCTACTCGTATTTAACAAATTCACAGCATTTTTTATATAAAAAAAACATATATACATATATATATACATAAACTTTTCTGGCAACTTTAAGCTGGTATTAAAATTTAATAAGCTATAAGCCGCATAACAAAAATTTTACAGATTTCTGGTTTTACAGATTACAGGTTTGTACTCCTGAAATACTCTCACAATAAGTCTTCTAAGCCATCTGGAATATTTTAATACTTCTGTTGTGCTGCGTGATACGTGATCGTGATACGTTGTAATATATTCAAATCCTACTCGCTTGCCTGTGATGCATTATGTTATCCGCTTATGTACTTATTTATGTTATGTAATTACTTATATAAGTAAATATGTAGATTATTTCCAGCTTAGTCTATATACATATTTACTCATACAAACGCCTATAATTTTGAACTTTTGCCCTATCAGCATAACTAACGCCATGCCAATCAAATTTGTTAATCGCCATTTCTAAATTCCTGAAATGTGATTGATAGCAAACTCTATCAAGTCGATATGTGGCCGCTTAAATATAATATGTAAATCAATACATGCACGTATTCATGCAATAAACGGAAAATTGACATAAATCACCGGTTAGGTGGTCAATTTACTTGGTGCTTTTGTGCAACAAACAGACAGAATGTGGAATTCAAAATCTACATATTTAAGACATAAAATGTAATATCGTCCGTTAAAGTACAAAACCATTCATGGAAGTTTATTCAAATTTAACGGTAGAGCCTAAAAAGTGTCCTATTTTACTTTTTCAATACTTTTTTTTTAACTACAGGATACTTAACGATGTAAGTTATTACTAGTGATCCAAATAATATGTCTTCCTGTTTATTTCAAGAAATTATTTCCAGGACTTGAGAGAATGTGCTGGAAAAACATTGTCCTACGTGTAATAAACTTGGAGACACGTGGGTACCAATAATAACAATAAACGCAAATTATTAAATTAAGCACTCATTGATTTCTTTGCTTATTTTGACGTGACAACGTCTTATAATTTGATGGAGCTGGCTGCACGCACCAAAAAATGCGGCGTTACCTTACTCTGAGGCGCTCCATTTAAGGCTTGAACCCAAGCGAGAGCGCGGAACGAACGACAAAGAGGCACAATCGGCCTCCGCGTTCGGCAACGTTCGACATCTGGCTCTCTCCTACTTGAGTAAGCGATGCGTCCGGCAGCTGCTATACAATAATACAAGACTAATTCAAAGCCTATGGGAAACTACATACACACATACAAATGCCTGTAGGCACATATCGCACCCTAAATACAAAAGGGTCACAACTCAAAATTTTCCACACTCGAGCTTGACTTGTTTACAGTAGCACAGAAAACAAACTATGTGACATATTACGCTGAAATTTGCCACGTAAGCTTATAACAGTCCTACCAAAAAACAAAAAAATTATTTTTGCCATATGTCATCCGCGGACCGTTTTATTGATAACGTCTCGTTCATATTTGAGCAGAAGTACATTTTGAGTTGTGACCCTTTTGTATTTAGGGTGCGATATGTACCTATGCGTATAACGAACTTTGTTCCAAGAGCCAAATGAGTGTGCGCTTTTACTCTCTTAAACCTTTCGCGTCTACTGGGACAATATGTCCCAGCCTCGTACAAAGTTATTTATTAGTTTTGTTATTCAATAAAACTTCCATCTTAACTGTCCCAATAAAAGTTCTTGGTTTTATTTATAAAAAAAATCCCAAAAAAATTCGTAATAATAATATACGTGGCACCACTGATCCAGTTAACAAGCACGTGCTGAGAAATTTTGACGAAATGGCAAGACAAACGATGTCAAAAACATATCGCACCCTAAATACAAAAGGGTCACAACTCAAAATGTACGTCCTGCTCAAATATGAACGAGACGTTATCAATAAAACGGTCCGCGGATGACATATGTCAAAAATAAATTTTTTGTTGGATGGTAGGACTGTAATAAGCTTACATGACGTATTTCAGCGTGATATGTCACATAGTTTGTTTTCTGTGCTACTGTAAACAAGTCAAGCTCGAGTGTGGAAAATTTTGAGTTGTGACCCTTTTGTATTTAGGGTGCGATATGTTCCGCGATCGTCATTCCGTTAGCACCGAATCAGTAAATAGTGCACTTAGAATTCTCCCTATATTGCATTTAATACATTCTTAGAATATCACTAAAGGTGAGTAGCATATAATTTTGTATGTCTTGGGATCTATTGGCCCAGTTTGCATTTTACATGGGACTTATTTGTACCAATATGGTTTTTCCCAGATGTCGAAGAAAAAGTATACTGTGGAAGAGGTTGCAGATATTTTATATGAAAGCTCTGAAGAGGAAGATTTTAGCCCATCTGAGAGTAGCTACAAACCATCGTCAAACTCTGGGAACAGCAAAGCAGATGGAGATAATACTTATGAAGGGGAGAGTGATGCTTTCTATTCCGAATCAGACGAAGAATATGCTGCCGATGACATAAATTCGAGGTGAGTGAAGCACCTGCCATTGCCACCTGGACTAACATCATAGAAGATGGATGTTTCGAACCCAAATTTGGAATACCATTAAAAAGAGACTCTCAAGTTCTGGTAGATCTTCCCAGAGGGTCTACCGCGTTCCGTGTATTTAGAGAATTTTTTCCAAAAAGTTTGTGTATTTTTATTGCACAGTGCACAAATTAGCTACTAAAAAATCTTAATAAAGAGAAGAAAACTAATAGAGCATTAACCGATGAACATGAAATAATGGTGTTTTTAGGCGTGGCTATGATTATGCACTACAACCATTTGCCATCATTACATTATTATTGGAGCAAACACGCATCAATGGGAAACGAAATGATAAAGCAAAGTATTTCTCGCGATCGGTTCACTCTACTTTCTTCGAAACTATATTTAAATGATTGTGACAAACCTGATAATGCTCCAAAAGATTACTATATTTCCGAAGTCGTTTCATGTATGAAAGAAAAATTCATGCGAATACGAAGTGATAGTCCTTTTCAATCAATCGATGAATGTATGGCAAAATTCAAAGGTAGGTCCAGTCTAAAGCCGTACATGCCTATGAAACCAATCAAACGCGGTGTTAAAATTTGGTTGCGATGTGATGCAAAAACAGGATATACATACGATTTGAATGTATACACTGGTAAAGATGTCACCACTAATCTTTCTGGAACTCTTGGAGAAAAAGTGGTTTTGAAATTAGCAGGTACTATCCGTGATAATGATGTGCCTGTCTATTTTTGCAGCTCCCTAAAATTTGTATTGTTTCCGAAAGTGTTAATAATTATTTTAGAAATAATAAAAAAATGTAGTGTAATCGTTTAAACTGGGGAATATATGTACTATACTAATATTGAATGGACTATAAAACTTCATACTGAGAGTTTTTCTTAAAATTCTGAATAAAAAGTTAGAAGCCTTGATATAGTTTTTATTTCTGAATTTATTAAATTTCTGTGAATTTTGTACAAAGTTTGAAACTTTAAGTCATATGATTTTTGTTGAAGAATGCGCTATATTAAAAAAAAAACACATAAGCGCAATTTAATACAAAACAAAAAAATTATCAAGCTTGATAAAACTTTGCGCCCCTATTATTTTGAACGCAGTTGTATGTATGTTTACATAACCTAAGCACAACTTGACAACTATGGAATAAAATAGATTAAACAAACATGGGAAGCAAAAATAAAGCAAATTTTGAGCTGTACAGCAAAAAAAGTTGTTGAGTTTAGCAAATACTGTAGGTACGCATATGAGACAACCAGAAAATTCCGAGAGTTAACTCTATTGCCATTGTCAAAATATATCTGTATGTAGCTCAACATGGCTAATATTGTTTTACGTTATACCAGAAGAATTTAAGCTTTGAATGCTATTATCAAAATTCAAACTATACCTGCTTTCCTTTTTTCGTTTCCCCAACTTTCCCTAATTCGATGCAAAGTTACTTTTTTTGTGACGCCCTTCTGTCAACGCACAACTTCACTTGCAACTATGCAAAAAATGTTAACTTCATCCATGAAATAAGCAGGCCATAAGCATGCACTTTCAACAGCTGCTGATAGAGCAATTTATTTCTACGCAACACGTCGCTCTAAACTTTTTAATGCACGGTTTTCGCAACCTGGAAGCATTTATTTCATTTTATTTTTTATTTTTTGTTCAAACTAATCGGATAGAAAAACTGAAAGTTTTTATATCGTACTAAAATATAATCAAATAGTTCAGTGTATGTGTGTGTATGTAGAATATAAACTGCAAAACCGAAATAAAGCATTTACAGTAACACCTGATATGTCTGCATTGTAATTGCATGCAGCAGCTGATGCGAGCAAAACTATGTAAAAATTTACTTAAATAAATACTAGAACAGGTCAATTTTATGGGAGCAAATTTGTGCAGCTTAAACAGATTTCAGAAATTTACCAAGTGTGATGGGTAGGGTAGAGGATATGCAAGTCAGAATTTCGGTCTGTACAAATCTGTCGAAATAAAATTGAAAACCCTAATTTAAGGCGAAGAAAATATATATATAAACCATTCAAAGAAAAAATTATATTCAGCTCAAAGAAAATTTGAAAGTTCTCCTTGAAGATAGGGAATCCCTGAAAGCGCGATTTTCGATATAAAACCATTTATATAACATTTTTTTTCTCTCCTTTGGCAAGAAATTTAGGGAAAAATATTACGATTTTCTTTTGCTCGCCAAGAAGATTTCGGAAAAAAATTTTACTCTGAGAAATTTTTAAACCTTTCCTGGAAAATAGACAACTACGCAAAACCTGATTTTCCATACATTTCATGCATGCTAGCCAAGAAGTGTTATGAAATATATCACGCTCAGGAAACTTTAAAAATTTCCTGGAAAATAGGTAACTACGGAGAACCTACTTTTCCATGACTTTGTATGAGAATTTTTATTTTAGGAACCACATTGCGCTGAGACAGATTTTAAAATTTCTTGGAAAATGGGCAACTATGGAGAATATGGTTTTCTATGCGCTTTGTTTGAGAAATTTTATTTTCATTCAATGGCGAAGATATTTTAGGAAAAATATTGCGCTGAGAAAACTTCAAAAATTTCCTGTAAAACAGACAACTACGGAGAACACGTTTTCTTATGCGCTTTGTATGAGAAATTTTATTTTCCAAACAATTTTAGGAAAAATATTGCGCTCACAAAACTTTGAGAATTTCCTGGAAAAGAGACAACACCGGAGATTCTGGTTTTCTATATATTTTCTATGAAAAATTTTATATTAATCCAATTGAAACGGCATTCGAAGAAAAGAATAATGCTAAAAAAATTTTAAGTATTTTCTGGAAAATAGGCAACTCCGCAGAATGTGGTTTTCCATACTTTTGTTTGACAAATTTTATTTGCATCCGCTTCCCAAAAAATTTCAGAGAAAATAATACGTTAAGAAAACTTTAAAAAATTCCTCGAAAATATACAACTACAGAAAACAAAGTTTCCTATACATTTTGTATGAAAAATTTTATTTTCATCTGAATGCAAAGAAGTTTTTTCCCCCACAAAATAGGCAACTGCAGAAAACCTAGTTTCCCATGCACATGGTATGAAAAATTTTATTTTCTTTTGTTTGCCAAGAAATTTTAGAAAAAATGTTACAATAAGAAAACTTTAAATATTCCCGAAAATAGGCAACTCCAGGGAACCTGGTTTTCAAAATATTTTGTATGAGAAATTTTATGTTCACCTCATTACAAAAAATGTTTGGAAAAATAAAGAGCGATTTTTTAGCTATATATTATCTTTTTAAACATTTGATTTAAACAGCTGACGCACGTTTCGTGTTTTATTTCACTGTCAAACATCTTCACTTTGGTCTACAATTTAACCATGAATCGTCTTACAAACGAACAACGCTTGCAAATCATTGCATTTTATTATAAAAATGCGTGTTATGTTAAGAAAGTTTATCGCGCGCTTCTTCCATTTTATGGTCAGTTTAATGGACCCACTGAAGCGGCTATTCGAGCTATTGTGGATAAATTTAGAACCAAATTTACATTATTGGACATCAAACCACCAACACGCTTACGTAGGATGCGAACTGAAGAAAATATCGTAGCTGTATCGGCCAGTGTTAATGATGACCATCAATTATCGATTCGTCGCCGTTCGCAGAAATTGGGCCTCTGTAACTCAACAACGTGGACAATTTTGCGAAAGGATTTAGGTGTGAAGCCTTTAAAAATACAGCTGGTGCAAGAATTGAACCCGAACGACCTACCGCAAAGCAGAATTTTTGGTGAATGGGCTCTTGGAAAGTTGGCCGAGGATCCACTTCTTTATCGAAAAATAGTGTTCAGCAACGAAGCTCATTTTTGGATCAATGGGTACGTAAATAAGCAGAATTGTCGATTTTGGAGTGAAGATCAGCCAGAAGAATTGCAAGAGCTATCAATGTATCCAGAAAAGGCCACAGTTTGGTGCGGTTTATGGGCTGGAGGTATCATTGGACTGCGAATCGTAATGTAACTGTGAGTGGTGAGCGCTACCGTTAAATGATATCCAACTTTTGTTTGCCCAAAATGCAAGAGCTTGACTTGCATGACATGTGCTTTCAGCAAGACGGTGCCACATGCCACACAGCACGCGTAACAATGGACTTGTTGAGAAGCGAGTTCGGTGAACATTTTATTTCACGTTCGGGACCTGTCAATTGGCCACCCAGATCGTGCGAAATAACGCCTTTAGATTATTTTTGTGGGGCTATGTTAAAGCTCATGTCTATTCAGACAAGCCTGCTTCAATTAACGCATTGAAAGACATCATTAAAGCATTTATATTTGAGATACCGGCCGAAACATTGGAAAAAGTATGCCAAAATTGGACTAAGCGGATGGACCATTTGAAGCGCAGTCGCGGTCAACATTTGCATGAAATAATCTTCAAACATTAAATTTTACGTGTGTTTTTTGAAAAACTTTCCTATATCTCTTAAAAATCATACTTTAATATGATGAGAAGACTTTGATTTTATCCTTGAAATTAAGCAACTCCGGAGACCTGACCGCCGCTAGCGGGCGTCGGTGTTAGTTTTAAAAATACATATGTGGCATGTTTGCTTGTTGGAAAGCCGTCATCTTTAAATATTTATGTGTTGAACAAGAGAACGAAGAATGTAGCTTATTACGAAGCATTCATTTAATTTCAAATTGATTCACGCAGTTCTTAACATTCTATGAAAAGGAAAGATATTGAATACAACATAATTAAAAAAGTGCTTCATAAATTTTAAGTACGGATCTACTAGTAAATGAATAGTATTTATTATCACCTTCAATATAAATCTCGCTTTTATATTTACAATCAATCCATTTTTCATTGTTAGAAACTGTGCTAAAATTTGTTTGCCAGCTTCATCTGAACGCGTGCCGCTTTCCCTTTCACATGTTCCACCAGGTTTGAAACACAGAAGAGTGCTTTTGAGGACACACATCCGAAAATTTAGTAATGCTTGAGCTCATCTTAGAACAACTCAAGAGTTATTAAAATTAATATTAAAATTTTCAACTGAGAAATATTTTTTAAATCTTTTTACATACATACGATAGTGTCTAATAAAGACTAGTAGCAGCATTAAACAGGTAGCAGCAGTATGTCGTACCTTGGTCTCTAGATTGTACATTTTTTTTATTACTTTGCACTGCCAATCTTTGTTTATTGATTTTGTCCTTCCAAAGACTAAAAACAAAAACAAAATACATTGCCATTATGGTTTTTGTCCTATTTTTGCTATCTACTTAATGTGCATTGCCCAATGCATACTAGGTTGTTCAGCAGTTTTGCGGTTCGATATGAAAAACACAATCTGATGGTTTAAAATGCACTTTATTTTTCTGTATAGTCTCCTTGAACATCAATATACTTCTTCCAACGAGTTTCCAATTTTTGAATTCTAACCCTGAAGTGGGAATCTGGTAGGACTACAAAATATGCTACCAAAGCAGTTATGACCTCATCATTTGATGAAAAACGCTTTCCGCTCATGAATTTTTTAAGTTTGGAAACAATTGAAAGTTATCCAAATCTGGTAAATATGGTGGTTACCGCTACAGTTCAAACTTAAGATTTTAGCCATTGTCGAAATGCTCTTGTGACACGGTGCATTGTTCTGATGAAAACGATTTTTTTTTTCTTTTGCAAACTAGGTCTTTTTTCACAAACCTTTTGCTTCAGCTGGTCTAAAAGGTCACAATATTATTCAGAATTTAAGGTTTCACCTGCTTGCATGTAATCCACAAACAAAATTCCTTTCGCATCCCAAACAACTGATGTTAACAGCGGGTTCACACTCTTTAGTCGCCTTTTTTGATTTAGAATCATGGTTATGGACACAAGTCCCATACATAGTAATGAATCGATGCACAAAATTCACTTCATTCTTTCGAAAACGGTCTAAATGTTGCTGAGAAAGTCGCTTTCGAATGTGTTTTGTTCCATTGTTAACGAATGCGGCACCTATTGTGCGCACAGATTTCTGAAACTCAAAACTTCAGTCAAAATATTGCTTACACTTCCCAATGGAGTTTCTAAGGCTTCTACATCTCTTTTCCAACACGATCCCTGTAATTTTTTTCGATTTATGGGGTTGTTACTGGACGTCTTTAACGTGGTTCGCTTCAAGGCTTGTACGACAACATTTAAATTCAGCAACCCATCTTTCTACTGTACTAATTGATGGCACATCTTCACGTTCTTTTACACCTTTAACACTCGTTCACAAATTTCCTCTGCTTTTAAACCTTCCAAAAATAAAAATTCAATCATTGCCCGCAACTTGATTTTTCCATTGTAGAAAATATTGTGACACATCGGTACTGAATGGCTTAAAAACAAAGAATTAATTGACCAACATAACAAAAAATTTAAAAACTTATGCTAGAGCAACGTCCTGTTTTTTCGAACCGCTAAACTAATTGAACAACCTAGTATTGTAGTTAATTGGTAACCAGTGTTGTGTAGACTAGGAAGCGAGTTCTGAGTAAAAATATTTATTTCTGGGGTATTTCAGAACGATATCTGTGATGCTCTTGCGGCCTAGGTTCTATATAAAATGCTAATATCAAACTAATTTACAAATAGAGAAAGTTATGAAAAAGGAAAAAACTGAAAAAAAAACAATACACACGCAATCAGAAAACTTGCAGATAAATTGTTTCTACATAGTGTTTTGCTTATATGGCTACTGAGGGCGTCCCTGTGATGTACTCTTCACGCGCGTGTCTACTAAGCTGATTGCCGGGTGACGGCAGACGCTTGCAACACTTGCGTTAGGCAAAATTGTGGCCTTTATATCACGGGAATATACACATGTGTATGTATATGTATTATACATATGTAAATTCCACACTACAGCAACCAAAAGTAGGAAACAGCAACAGTCTGGTCTTAAAATATTTTGTAACAAGTTAATGCGCTTTCGTGTCGGTATTTGTGCAAAAACTCGCGAACTTCAGTCAACACTTAGAATTCAGCAAAATGCCTCTGTTTCCGGTTGACATTAGGACACAGACTGACACCCATTTGTTTATCCTTATTTGCACCATGAAAAATTGCTTCCCGCAAAAAAAAAAAACAAACCCTAAAAACAAGATAAACAATGAAGTCATATATGCGTATGTGCATTTGTGTGTGGGGACGTATGATCTAGTAAAAACGGCTGCTTACAAATAGTTATAGGCACAATGCAACAGCAGTGCCAGGCAGACAGTGAGTTGATTTATTGCCAATTTTATATAGTCAATTCTCGCATACAGTAGCATTACGCGGCATTTACAGTGTCCCATAAGAATTTCACTTAGAATGCTTTGAAAAGACACTCGAAAATTTCGCGTATCAGCAGTTTATTAGTGATGAGCCATTCATTTCTTTATGTTTGAAATCGGAGTATGAAATTAGATTAGTCTGTTCTTTAGGTTACTATTAGGAAAAACTGAAGGTAGGAAACGAAGAAGTAATAATAAGAAGAATATAGACAAACAGTCATTAATTAGGGCCTACGTCAAAAAAAAATGCGTGCTGATGAGCAAATAACGCAGGTGACTAATAGCCAAACCTTATAGCGTCAAATAAAACCAGGCTGAATTGTGAAAAGAGACAGCAAAAATGCTAGTTCGAGCTCATCACACAGCTACTGTATAGGAGAATTTGAAATTATGTCGAGTCTGTATGCATTCGCCCGAACACTGCTCTTGCTTTGTTTAGCAAGCAATTGACATCTTCCTTTGCTCCGCCATCTTCCGTGATCATCCAGCCAAGATAGCAGAAGCTTTCGACAAATTCCACCGGTCACCCATTAATCATGATATGTCTTGCTAAATTGTGGTTGACTCTCATAGTTTTGGTCTTGACGATGTTGATCGTCAGTCCTACAGTGCGTGCCAGATGACTAGTTTGAAACACTACCAGTTTGGAGTTCTAATAAAGGGCTCTGATAAGGCGGATTATCTAAGCGGAGATATCCTTTCTATTCAACGCCTGTCATATTGCGCCCGTTTGATTGTGCCGAATGCACAATCTTCAAGTGAAAGAACAACAGGTAAAGCGGACAGCGTCACTCAACTGATTGTTCAACAATGATGCGAGGAGCGTTGGTTTGGGTGAATTTGATGAGAGCGTAATTCAGTTTGCTCTTCTCTTAAGGTGCGTTCGACATCGAATTGTATCTTACTAAAACGCCAACCACTAACGAGAGATATGGCATTGCTGGTGGTGAATCTATGCGAATAGTTTTGCTCGGTGTACGTTGAGCTGCTTGAAGTTAATACCTATAGAAATGGCGTATGATGATCAATATACCTATATCCCATTTGATTTATTAACATTATCAACCATAAATAGCTTCTTGGGGTTGTAGAATATGCCAAGATCAGAAGGCAGGTAGCCACAGAAAACACGTATTGCAAGAATAATCCAACTTAAGGGTACCCATTCTTCTAAAAATGTTTATACATTATGAAATGAATAATAGATTTCCACTAAACCCTTAAATGCTGTTAGGAGCTGATTGCACAAGCTACAACCAGAGAATGTTAATGTAATGAGAAGGAGCAAATGTTAAATGAGCTTTTTTCGAGTACTAATTGGAAGATTCATACTAAGGGATTTTCAAATTCAACTTACCTCATTAATATTCTCTGGTTAGACTGCCATTACATTCTGTTAGACATTTGATTTGACTTAGCTACATTCCTAACGCGCAATCATTTCAAAAAAATTTTGGCATTTAAATAAATTTTTAATTGAACTTAATTATAATTTGGCTGAAATCACATTTTTGGGGGATGATGATGAATAAAACTTGAATAAGTACCTCGTAAAAAACTTAACTTTATTGGCGGAATGAGCCTTCTTGAATGGAAAATTCGTTTTTTTTACACAAAAGCTATGTAATGATAGAATTAACAAAAACAGTGTTGCTACAAAGTAAGTTTTTTTTTTTTTCTTACCGCTTAAGTGGAATAATTCATAATTTATAATTACTACTCTTTTAAATAAATAAATAAATAAGTTTTATAAGCGCTAGTGATGTCACATTATGTAAATTAAAACAAAATTATGAAATTAATGAAAACGAAATCTGTTCCGGCACAGTGTACATTTTGTCAAAAAGTTTCAGAAGTTAAATCCCAAAATATTTATTATTTTCCCAAGTTAATTGAATTTTCTTCAAATCAGAGACCTTATGAAATAACAAATTTATTTATTATTTTATTTATTTATCTACTTTTTTATTAATTCATTTATTTAACAAATTTAAGAGAGAAACTAAACTGACTGAAGCAGAAACTAAACAAATTTAAAAGAGAAACTTTATACCAAGTAGTTTTCTAGAAATTTTACTTAAAAGCCGAGTAATTGGAATGAACGAATTCTGAAGTTTTCCAAATGTTTTTATGAAATAATGTGCCCAAATAATTGTATGCAGTTCCAAAAATACTATTTTCACCTGATAACACAGACTCTACAAAACTCAAATTACTAATCCAAGTAATTGATATTCAGTCGATAGAAAGCACATGACTGACTTTCGTCCAATATATTTATGGTAAAAAGTGATGTTATTCAAGTGTATGTAATTTCAAGTGCATTTTCCGAAATTAACTCCAGTTCTCTTAGCGAATTCTCGTTTATGTTTTCTTCTTCTTCTTAGCATTACAGTCCTTGGCGAACCATTGCTTCATTCACAAACTTGCGGTATCTGTCTCTATCTTAAACTACTAACTTCCACGTCTTCTAGCCATCTCTTTCTGCGGCGTACTCTTCTTCGGCCTCCAAGAGTGCGTAATTAAACTGAGATTTTATAAATCTTATCACAGTTTCGTTTTTTGCTAAAAGTTCCAGCTCATGATTGTATCTAATTCGATAGGATTCTGGTGTGGCATTCAAACGTTTTATTACTGGAGAAATATCGATATTCGGGATTTCAATCAATTTTTTTGGATCTGAGATTTGTTCTTTGTTTTTTTCATTTTGAACGCTGTTGTTTGGTATAACACAACCCACTGTAAACGCTCGTAGTCAATTTGCAAAAGTGTGAGACTTATGGAAATCAATGAAACAGAAACTTCGAAATAGCAGTACTTGCACCGTGTGGACGTATACCAATGAAAATATGTTTCTTCGAAAACTTGCAGTGTTTTCCAAATTCTTAAATTTTCTCCTTTTATTGTAATTTGATGGTTTTAAGACGTTCACTTTATTCCCTTTCATGTGAGGTCATGTTTAACGTTTTAAAGGGTTTTCAGTTTTTAGTACATTTTGAACCTAGACAATCCATTCAAATTAAGCAAAACTGGTCAATGGCCCAAAAATTCAGTCTAAAGAGGTTTTACAATGTTTCCAGCATGCGCTTCCAGGGCTATCGGTCAATAATAGTTTAATTTATGTGGTATTAAAGGAAGCGAGCTGTTAAACAGATGTAGTAGCAGATATAAAACTAAATATGGATGTGTTGAAACGAAATGTAGTAGTTACCAACTGACTTAGACTAAATTAAGAAAAGCTATTTATGTTCAGTTAAATCTACGCTCATATTGCTTTAAATTGCTAAGCTGATGTTATTTAAGAGCTTTCTTTACACTAATTTGTACAAAAACAATTCGTTACGTTGAATGCTCCATTCCACTATGCCTCATACTCTTATTAATTTTATACCTATATAGATAGATTCTTCTTTATTATAAAAATATAAATATATTTCTAGAAGACTATTTACTAAAGAATAGTAAAATTTTCCAATAAGAAGTATTATTCCCGTAAGATATCAATGGTTTCGTTGCTTGTGTGGCACGTAGCGCCGTCTTGCGGCTATAAAAAAATTGTAAATCATCTCTCGATAGCGCAATCCATTCACCGTAACTGTTGCCCCAGCTTCATTTTCGAAAAAGTAAGGCACCGAACAGTCACGCGTTGTGGATAGAGAGGCTTTTCAACAATAACTCTTAGCTTTTCTGAGCCCCAGATCCCTCAATTTTGCTTGTGGACGGAGCCACCGAGGTGGAAATGGGCCTCATCGCTCAAGATGATTTTTCGAAGGAACGACCCAATCCGCAAAGACACGACGTTGTTGATGATCGGCCGGCTTGAGTTCTTGTATTAGCTGGACTTTATGAGCCTTAAGACCCAAATCTTTATGCAAAATACATTACACCGTATTGTTGACGTTTGTGGAATGCCTAATTCCAAAGAACGACGAGGAATGTACAAACATGGGTTTTCTTCAACACTTTCGGCCACAACAGCAATATTTTCGGCTGTTCTTGAGCGACGTGCACGAATTTTATTCTTCACATCACTAACTTGTCCCAACAGCTCACCAATTTCTGTATTGCGGTCCGACAAGATGCTTCACGATGACCCAAAAATGTTCGAGTTTTACGAACGGTCTCTGCCAAATTTTCATTATTTTTATAGTGAATTTTAATAATTTCAATGCGTTGTTTTAGTATTTTTCAAATATCAAAAAATGACAGCTTCAAAAGTGACATCTACCGAAAAAGTGGTCTATTCAAATTAACACCTATTATTGGAAAATCCTTTCCAACAATGGTCCAAAAGGTCGTCTATCATAACACTATTAAATTGACATGGAATACCAAATTTGTTGCAAATAAATTGGCAAGTCTTAATTATATTCGTTTACAAGTAATTGCCTTTATTTTAAGATACTAGTGACAAGTCAAACAAGACTATTCCATCCGCCTCAACCAATTCCATTCAGTCTATTATTAAGGGGGGAGCCTGGTTTATGAGGTCTAAAAATTGCATCTCTTTGCGATTTATTCTTTTAAGGAAAAAATTAATTTAGCACTGCAAAGTTTTTTCTATCTTTTAATGAACATTTAAAAAGTATAAAAAATTTTTGTATTGGTTAAAATAAGTTGAAAGAAATGTTTAACATAGAAATTAGTAGAGCGCTGCAACGCTGGAGTTTCCAATTGGCGTACAAGATACAGCTCGTAATTATTATCTAAAGCAAACAATTCAAATGGATTTCTAATTATCATGATTTTTTATTCTAGATGAACTAAGAAACCTGAGAGAAATTCCAAAACTTCAACTTTTTGGAGGTTTTAAAGAAAAAAATGCCTCTCTATAAAACAAAAATTCACTTGGTATAAAAATCTTGATAATTTTTTTTTATCTATTTTGTTAGTTCAAATAGAAGATTTAATAAATTTAATTCAATTTAATACTGAAGGGAACAAGCTATGATTCATTTCAAAAGGTTCATTCGTTTTTTTTGCATTCATGTACGCCAATTCAAAGAAATCATAAAAATGAAAAGTCGAGAAAAGAAGATAAAGTTTGTACCATAGCTGTCCGGTCACAGCGTAACTACCTAACGCTCGCCTACCTTTGGCTTTGTATCTACGGAAATATTGATAATTAGGCTCTGTAATTTTGTGTGAATATACTGAAATATATTAGGAATCGCTTAAAACGAAAAAAAAAATTTATGTTTTCTAGGTAGAATTGTCTAAAGTACCTAAAAGTACCCACAATCTCTGTTTGTTCGAAGAGCTTACAGTTGAAAGAAGTATAAGTACATATATGTTAGTATTGCATAGCCTCCTATATATCTGATATGTCCTAAGTAAGACTAAGATTTAATTTTCTTTTTAAGTCCTGAACTGCTTTTGGTCAAAAGATTTGTCTTTGTAGGATAATTTTTGTGAATCTGTGTGGTCTTATGAATATGTCTTAGGTGATGTTATAATGTATATAAATTACATTTTGGAAAGCCAGCTTCTAAGCAGACACAATGAATTGGGGCATTTGTTGGCAAGTTCTTAATTATAATTATTAAATAATTATTTTAAAAAAATACAAACAGGACAAAATCTCAAGCTTAAGTGGCGTAATTTTGTATTGCTCTTATTACTGCCAAGAGTATATTGCATTTGGTTGATTATTTTATTTTGTCTTTAGCCAGAAAAGTTCGCCACGGGACGTTTATACTATTTTTTGCTACGCTGCTATTATTTAAAACATGTTTTTAAAAGCTCAATTTTGGAGTCAATTTCATACCTTTAAACATCCACATCTCTCCATTTGCTCAACTTCTTCCTTGACTGAAAGCCGTTATTGCGGACTTTGATAAATTTACTTGCATTTTTCAAATGCTGCAATACAAGATTATAAATAATTTTTGCAGTTCACCCACATCTTCAGATAACATAACTGTGCCATCCTCTTACAGAAGAAGTCTAACATTCATATCCTCAATTCAGATACCACCTCCTAAGCTTTAATGCAAGTCATTCAAATAATTCGAAAAGAATAACGACGTCATCAAAAAACTCTGCCTGACTCTTCACAATATACTAAATTTTTCCGACGTTTCCTCGCCTATCCAGATCACACGGGGCTGTATTCTTGTAAACTTTGAAATTTACCATTTCGATTCAAATGTCCCAGCTGTGCAATTTGTAAGGTTCATGCCTACAAAAAATGCATGAACTTTCTTTTTTCCTTTAACTTTAATATGAATTATTGATGTCAAGTTGTCAGTATTGCCCGCTATGAAGTACTTTTTCCGAAAATCTGCTAGGTATTCTGGGATTAATCTTTTACTCTCTAAACAATTTATTAGTCGCGCGTTTAGTATGCCCATCTTGATTTTGTCAATGCAGTTCATGAAGGCATACCTTTTTTAAAGATTGTGAATATGACACTAGCATTAAATGCAACGTCTGTGTGCCCACTATTGTACGAGTATATCTTAGTGTAGACTTTAACCAACTCATCGAAAAATTGTGTATCTGCACAGAAAGGATTCGTGTGTATCGTATCTAAGCCTGGAGCTGAATTTAATATAACTTTAGCTGCTGTTTACAATAGTTGGCCAAACAGACATTTTCTTCCAAGCTCATTATTACAGATTTATTTTTACCTATACCTATGAAATGAGCCTTTTTTTTAATTTCAAACGTTTATTAACAAAAAATAGTTACAAATTTAATCTTCAAAATAATAGCCATGGCTAGGGACACATTTTCCCCCATCTCTCAGGCAATTTGTGTATGCCGCGCTAAAAAAATTGGCCGTCTTTGACCGCAAACCAATCATCGAGGCATTTTTTGGCTTCTTCGTGAGAATTGAAGCGCTGCTCGGAAAGTGCGTGGCCCATCGATGCAAACAAATGATAATCGGAAGACGCCGCATGCACAAGCGGTTCCCAATCGTATGTCTCCATCAATTCCCGGGACGCTCTTGCTCGATGTGGCGGTGCATTGTCATCAAGAAAAATTACTTTGTGACGCCAATCGGCATATTCTGGGCGTTTTCGGTGTATAGCGCTGTTCAAATCGGCCAATTGTCGTTGGTAGTGTGCACCGTCAACTGTTTCACCTGGTTTTAATAGCTCGTACCATATCATACCACGCTGATCCCAGAAAACCCACAGCATTGCCTTGCGGCCGACGCCATTTGGTTTGGCCGTTGTTTTTGGCTTGTGGGCGGGCGGTCCATACGCTTGGGATTGGAGAAATATACCCATTTTTCATCACCCGTAAAGATTCAATGCAAAAAGACTTCCTTTTGAACCGGGAGAGCAGCATTTCACAAGTTGTTTTTCGATGTCCGCAAATCGTAGTTTGAAGGCACTAAGTTCGACATTTTTAAGAGCGACAAAAATGCATTGTTGCATGAAACGTAACAAACAATGAACTGAATACTCGTATTGTTGACAGATGACAGACGAAAAAAACAAGACATTTGGGAAGGTTTAAAAGTACTTCCAGCGACATCTATGGACTAATAGCTGAAAGTCTCACTATTATATCAATTCAGAAATTTATTATTATTATTTTTTTTTTACAAAAAACTCTTTTATTTCTATTCTCCCTTAACTTATCATCCATACCTGCACTAACCGAACCAAAGTTTTGATTTTTTTTTTTTTATAAAAGTTTTGTATTTAAATTTTTTATAAATGTTACAAAAGCATGCAAACACATTTTTACAATTTTATTTTTGACGACACCATACCAATATTTCCATGACACGAATTTGGGGGAAGAAAAATGTTTACAAAGTTTTTCACTTTTATGTATGAAGCCAAATGTTCAATTTTAAGCGTCAATGTAAATTTACACTCTGTTTCATTCTTCACGCGTACATAAATCTACATACATACACAGTGCGGGCTGCGTGAGTGTGTGCAGACAATTTCGATCACTGGCAGTAAAATTGCGCTAGTTGATTGCCGCTGATTTTTCTCGCCATCCCTAGGGCGCACAACACCTTCGACTTTTTGAGCCAATCCGCGAACCAATAAGTTGTTTCCGTCTCAAGCATTTGTCATCGTAGTTTACCAAATTTATATACTTCTTTTTTGTTGCTGCTTCGACTGTAATTTTTTTACAGTTTACACTTTACGCTTTTTTCGCACAATACGCTGTATATATACTTTTCACGGCTGCAACATTGCGAAAGCAACAATTAGTTTGTCGGAAATTCTGGGAATTCTCACTTATTCCTCGTCCAGCTGGTAGCTGCGTAACACATCTACGTATGTACATATGTATGTATTGGCACGCACAAATTAAACAGCAAATTTTGTGTTTTTTTTTTTACCAGTTGCCGTAATGCAATCAAAATTCTTTACCTTTTTTGCGTTTTTGCATTTTTCATTTTCATTTCTCAATTTTTAATTTCCTTTTCACTGCATTTTTGCATCCGCCAGCGGTGTGCGACACGTCGTATGAGTATTGCATTTTCATCAACTCAAGTGCTTTCAGCAATGTTGCAATGTTAACAGTTTGAGTGGTGGTCGAGTAGCTGTAAGTGATTGTGGATGGTGGCTGATGGAAATTGTGGCAAATAATGCTTGTCAGCGTGCTGCAGAAACAGTAGTATACCATTTTTTCCAGACATGCATTGCTTAGCGGTTAGATAAGTTTAGCTGGAATAGTCTCATAAAAATCCAGCGCTTATTTTACTCATGCATATATGCAATGTCTATGCAGTACGCATACAGGCATATTTGTGTTGTCATTGCAATGTCTCTCGAGTGTGCTGAATTGTATCAGCCACTTCTGCCATCGTTGTTTTAAAATGGCCAGCGGTAATGCAAAAATGGCTGAGACAGTAATGGCAATAAACTTTAGCGCAATGTACCCCAAAAAAGTAGCATTCATGCTAACAAACACAAATATACATACACTCATACACATATACACCCATGAACATACAATTTCTCCAATTTTTCATTTTCATTTTTTCACTTTAATATTCTCTGTCTCACTTCTGCGCTATTGGGAAAGTTATTTCACTGTCTTAAGTGCGAAAACATGTTTGCGGCCGGAAAAAACCTATTTAGCCGACTTGTCTTAACTCCTTTGGTCTGTTCCTTTTATTTCTATAATTTGCCTTAGCTTTTATTCCTTCTACTCTTTTCGTAAGTTCTTAGTGCCCACAGTCCGTAGGATTTTCGCCATGACTACTTGTCTATTTGTTTTACAAACTTTGTATTTAGTTCTTTTTTTATGTTTTTCTTTCTTCTTTTCGCTTGTGTTCGCCTGTCATCGCTCAAAGCCAGCAAATTAGTTAAGCCACATCAGAGCTGAGTGGCAGAGACCACATAAAATGGAATGAAACATGTGACATGCGAGTTGGCACAAGTGGAACGATATAAGCAAATATACTTAGACATATGTACACATGCGTTTGTATTTGCTTAGAAAATATCTTTTCTGAAATCTGTTATAAGATTTAAGAGCAACCGATAGTTAAGCGGATAAGTTTTTAGGAAATATAAACAAGTGAATGAAAATGCAAATGCAAGAGGCGCGTTCACTGCCGCTTGTCTGAAAAGGTTCAACATATTTCTGTGATTAAACTAAGAATTATGCAAAAATTTTAACAGTTTTCTTATATGGCAATGCCATAAAAGTGTAATGACTACTAGATGTCTTTTTCAAACTCTAAATTTGAATTTTCTAATAAGATTGATTTTACCTATAAAAAGCCTGCTCGCTTTTGGAAAGAACACATTCCGTTTGGTACTTGGCGGTGAGCAGAGCTAGGGTGCTTGCCAATGACTACCTTTGTAGTGCGGCTGGCCGCTACAAAACAGGTGTTGCTCTTGCTCGCGCTGCTTAGCTTACTAAACGCATTTGTTTTAGTTTTCCGGCGTTTTTTTGACAGTTAAAAATACAAGACATTCCGTTTGTTAAAACACAAGACATTCCATTTTTTAAAACACAAGACTTTCCGTTTGTTAAAACACAAGAGTTATATTTTATAATAAATAAAATTACATTCTATAATAACACCGCGTTACACATATTCTGTCCTATGAACCAAATATACTTTTTCGGAAAGGGGATAAAAAATAAAAATACACGTGTATCGGCGATTTTCATGCACACATCATAATTCTTTTTTTTTTGTATTTTATAACTTTAATCGAGCAATTCTTGTATGCATATCTGTATAGCCACACGATCTCAGGATTAGCTTAACGGATTTGAATGAAATTGGGCACACAGATAGTGTATCACATTTCTAGACTTTTCACCTAGGTTTTGCTACTGACAATGTTTCACAGGGTTGCCACCTGTTCGAAATTAAAAAAAAAATTGCATGAGATATGCCGATGTGGGTATCAAAAGAAAGGTATTTCACTCCGCATTACAATAGAGATATAAAACCCCGAACTTTTTTATGAATTTTATTATATTAAAATTAAAAATTGTTACATTAAAAATTTTAATGCTTTTAAAGAAACTTAGTCCTTTTATTTTTGCGTTTGTAAGCATTTGTGTCAGTATCGCGACAAATAGACCAACAGTATTCGCCAAGCATATACGTAAGTCTTGTCCTTTAAAGCGCTTTTCAATAGCCGAAATGTCCTGATCGGAACCTCCGGAACTGTAACAAACACACAAACGGCACAGAGTGTGTTGTATTAAACAATAAATTAAAGGTTAATAAGTTGTTTAAAAATTTGGAGTCCCTTCAAGTTATGCCGAAAATTTAGAAAAAAAATTTTTTTTTAGAAAAAAAAAATTCAAGAAAATCTGAAAATTGATAAAATTTTTTTTTTAATTTTATATAATAAAAACATTTCCACGAGTCTGCCTGCAGAAATTCAGCGCGATTGGATCACGGAAAAAGGGTTTAAAATTGATCCAAAGTTTTTCACACAGCCGGACTATGAGCTCTATATTTTATAATTAAAAAAAAAAAAAATTCTGACGTGTACATGAAAATCGCCGATATACGTGTATTTTTATTTTTTCTCCCCTTTCCGAAAAAGTATATTTGGTTCATAGGACAGAAAAAAAGTTCGTTTTTGTAACGCAGTGTAAGATAAAAACAACTTTACCCATTCCGTGTAAGTTATAGTTTATAATAAAATAAATACAACTCTACAAAATGATATAAAAATTTCATACATTTTTTGATCACCAGAATAGGGCAGTGGTTTTAAATCAATTTAATACAAATAATACAATATTATATGATATCAAGTTTAAACCATCTAGAATCTTCTGTTAAGGGGTTAGGGGTAGTCAGAATTTTCAAAACACTAGATTTTGTTTTTGCATTTTCTTAAAGCATAACATTTGAAAAATACTGCGTCTAAATTTGAAATAAATCCTACAAATACTTTTCGAGTTATTCAACAATTAACAAAAGGCACTCGGGCGCTCCGGAGCTCGATAGCAAAACTTTAAATGCGTTTTCCCCAAAACTATGTTTTTTGAACTGTTGATCACTGTAACATAGAAACCGCTTGTAGATTTCAATAAAATGTATACTGCTTTTGAAAAACATAAGAAACTCGTGCCTGATAGAAGGATTTTTTTTCAAAAATTTCGTTTTTTTTTAACAATTAACTGCCGGTTTCTTTCGAAAATCTGAAAAATAATTCATGAGACCGCCATATTGTTAATTTTGAAAAAAAAGCTTCGCTCCATCACAAGGTGATCTATTAATAAAACTCATTTCTCTTGTCCGATTCATTTTAAATATATCTCTATAGACTTGTGATGATCACCGCAAGGGCCTTCTGGAGAAACGGGCTCCACACAAACAGCGATAACTTTTACAATTATTAATTTTTTTGCACATTTTGTTAAAATGAAGTCAAAATATGATGTATTAGTGCTATTTGTTTTATTTTTGTGAAATAAAGCAATACACTAGCAAAAAAATGTATTGAAAATCATAATTCTTCGGGCCTCTGACTACCCCTAACACCTTAAATATTCTACGTCATTTAAGTAATAGTTGTCATCCTCCTTATTTAATATTGTTTCATAGAATTTACTTGAAATGGGGAAATTCAAACGAGTTTTGAGGATTTATTTTCACAGCATCTAAGTTTGGTTTTTTACTTTCTTCTAAAGCATAATACTTGGGTGTGTTCGAGCCGCTCAATAATTACCGCAATACTGCAACCCTCTTGCTTTATTGATACTCTGTTGCTGATACTCAGCTGATAGTGTGCAGCAATATTGCAGACTTTATTTTACGTCGAACGTGATATTTAAAAAAATGGAGTTTTTAACATTTTTGATTTAAAAATTTTCGTTGCAACTGATCTCTTGTAGCGCTAAGATCTGGAGCATCGGTTTTCATTTTGTCCAGTACTTTGCCCCAAAGGACCGATTTCTTCCTCCTCCCGCTACCAAATGCCTGTTTAATTGAGTTCTGACCAGTAATTTGGTTTCCACAACGCTTAATTATATGCTAAAAACAAATAATTAACAATATTGTAACATAAAAATAACATATAACACAAAATTTACTTACTTTTCTTCCTCCATCTCGATTGCGCATTGAAAATTTGTATGTTGCGCTTGATTAGCTAGTGATGAGCAACAGATTGTCAACATTTCGCTAAACGAACGCCTGACGTTGCCAGTGTTGTCGAAATTTTATCGAAGAACGTGATGCTCTGTCATAAAAAGTAACACTGCCGCAACATTTGTAGCTCGAACACACCCATTCTTAAATGCTGAGTCAAAATTTCAAGGAAGACAGAGGACAACTTACGGACATGCAATATAGAACACTTTAAACGAATTTCTTCTAACCCATCATTCTTCCTAAAACTTTGCGAAAACTTCAAAGAAATCAGAAAAACCAATTCAGGTATATAAAACTATATTTAAGCCATTGCCTGCTGGAACTCACTGGAGAAGATGGCATCGGTTAAGAAGCAGGAGAAAGTTCAAAGGTGTGCTTTCACTGGAATCAGTGAGGCGCTTCGAGCTTCTTCTACTCTAGCGTTTAATGTATTGTTTAATGTGGTACCTGTAGACATCGCGAGCAAAACTGCCGCTGCATGTTCTGCAATCAGGCTGAGAAGTTCGTGCTTCAGGCTCAACCTTACTTACGGAGACTCAAGTATCCTCACAAACTTTGGGTTTAGCCCTCTGGCAACGCGCCAGTGTGCACCCTCGCTTAGCCCAAGCGAAACTTTCTCAACGAATATTTCATCAAGGGAAGAGTGGACCGGTGCAACACTTAGAGACCGAGATTGGTTAACCTGTTCACGGATGGCTCGAAGTTGAACGGTAGAATTGGAGGAGGAGTTTCATGCAAAGAACTCTCCATCCAAATTCAGGTGACCGGATCACTCACCAGTATATTCCAAGCAGCGGTAGCAGCAATCAAAGAAGCAGCTGGTTGCCTACTTACTTGCATAATAACTGTTACGAAATTAAATTTTACTCCGATAGCCAAGCGGCAATGAGAGCTCTGGGCTCTATTATGGCGTATTCGAAACTGATTAGGGAATGCCTGGTTTCACTTTCGAGTGCATACGAATTTTTTGACATAAGGCTAATCTGGGTACCTGGTCATAGTGACATTGTGGGAAACTGTGAAGCAGACGAGCTGGTCAGACAAGGGATCTATGAGGTAGTGTCCCCGCGAAAAGAGAGGATTCGCGTCAACTTAGCGAGCGCTAGGCAAGTACATAAACTTGTAAGGTCGCTAAAAATTCTTGTGGCCACGTGTGGATCGGAGGCGTTCGAGAGATATGCTGAGGATGACAAAATCTCAGCTCTAAAGTTTTGTGGACGTCCTCACGGGCTACCATTCGCGGAGTATATGTACATGCCGTAAGACTCGGAGTCCCTTTTGCGTCAGCTGTATGGAGGATGAGGGGGAATCATCTCAGCACCGGTTGCTTAGCCGCTCCACTCTCGTGGAACAAATTACCTGAGCGAAAGTTCAGTTCTATAGCTATGCGTTGGCTTACGTATGCAGCTTTGTTTTTTGTATGTATGTGTGGTCACATGCAATGACCACCTAAGTTGAGTTAAGAAAGATTTGTGTTAAATATGCTAAAAATCGTATATCTCAACACTGAGGGGTGCTATTAATGTTGATGGTACGCCAACTATTTCCTCTAGGGACTATGCAGGTTCAAATTAAAATATCTTTGTTTTGCTTATTAAACTTTAAACAACTTTTCTTTTAAATCGTTGTCTATTTTTAAACTCCTCAAAATGCTACTTTCGTTTTTAATCCAAATATTATAAGTGGGCCAAAATTCGGTTCTTTCCTTTATTTATTTATTTATTTTATCAACGCACTTGAAATCCAATAAAAGCATATACTGTTAGCTTCATTACTCATTTAAAAGAGGCTCTCCATAAAAAACCATCTGCCGTTCGGAGTCAGCTTAAAACTGGAACAACATCGAGACGCATGCCACACATTGGAGAAGGAGCTCGGCCAAAAACCCAAAAGGGCTTTAAAAGTCAATTATGTATGCATATAAACATAAAATGCTGATAAAGAAAATATTAAAAAAATTTATATTTTACTAAAAAAATGTATAAAAATTATTCATCCTTCTTTTTCATAGAGATGTTCGATAAATTGAGTAGTGAATATTTTCTGTTTTATTATTTTTTCTGGGCACTATTCAGTGTTCTTTTGTTATATGAATCAAGTCACAAGTTAGTCTAGGAGTTGATGCAGTCTTTTCCTTGGTTGACAATGTTGAGTATCCAAATCATCACATGGTTTAATTTCACACTTCTTCCATGTCTTACTACGTAATATGTCTTTTATTTAACAAAAAACTGTGCGCAGCAGGTACTGTACCGACGAACCTATAGGTTTACAACTTAAATCAGAAAAGTAATAGGAAAAAGGGCATGCTTATTTCTGATTTGATACAATAAGATTTTAATTTGTTCTCGGCAAGATAATAACGAGGTTACAATTACCATGAACTCTGACCAGATCCTACCAATGGGACCTGTAACAAAAATGGAAAAAACAGAAAATTGGCAATGTAAGGGAAATTTTTCAACTACAACCAACAAGGGCTAATAAAGAAGTATCATATAATATAAGGTATTAATATATGTACACTATTGCGGTAGACTATTACTTGCCTTAATCACTATTAGCTCGTGCCCTACAATACTTCATCGCATTGCAGAATTGTAAACACTGCACGATTTTTTACAAAAAAATATTAAATCTTTGTAAAATTTTTTAAAAATTGCCTAAATACTTTCAACCAGAGTTTTTATAATTTTTCTGCGTGTGCAGTTCTACAACCCTTTTAGTTTTAGGCAAAGCGTAAGTTTCAAATGTCTAAAAAATTGCGTTGATTTTTAGCAATTTTTTTCGCTGAGGTATAAGGCCTTTTCTTCTAAACAAAGTACTTGCTCGAATTTAAGTTGAAAAAGGCACTGAAACCAGAACAAATAGAGCAATGTTGATAATTCAACAAGGCTATCATCTAAAATTCCTATTCATTATCAAGGAACATCGTTTAAAATTGAAATAAAATTGAAAGTAATAAAAACTGGAAATGTACTTATATATTGCGCCACAAACCTTGATGGTATTTGTGCAATACAATATACCCATTGATCTGAGTCCTATCATCTAAAGCAGTAGAGATTTTTAGAGCAGCATAATATTTTGATTGGTCTATCTTACTATTATCTTTTACTTATTTTTAATAAAATGTGATCTTAAAATGTAGTAAATAACTAAAAAAAATGTAACATTCAATTAATCGAACACTTAATACTCTGAAATCTAAAAATCGCAAAAATTGTTTGCTAGTTTCTTCTTAATATGCAAATTTCATAGAAATGTCAAATGCAAAAAATTATTTTGGCAGACATGTGTAAATATTTTTGTTGACAGGCTACTTTGGTTTCCACACACTCATACATCAAAGAGGAAAAGAGAACTCTTGCGTATCGTCACTCCAATTTTTTGAAGTCAAGTTATAATTTTTGAAGAGCATTTATATATTAAAAGTACTTGAGCAAATTATCTTACTTTCATCAAAAACAGTCACATTTGTTGAACAGCAAGAGGCCTTCACTTATTATTTTATTATTTTGCGAAAGACCTTTAAAGCACTGGCACTGCTGCAAATTCATTTGCGCTCCCTGCTTTATGATCCATTGTTTTTTTGTAGTTAAATTTTTTGTTTTAATTTTTGTTTAAGCTGGATATTTTTTGTTTTGTTTTTTTTTTCGAGTCACTCAGCCAGCTTAAAGTGCTTGTGAGTACGCAATTTATTATTTTCCCTCCTATTTTGTGCTCAGAATAACAATTATCTTGTGCTCAGATAAAGCACAAAGGAGCATAGCAAGAAAAAAAGGTTATGATGATGAGTAAGGGTTTTCTGCTCAAAATAGCAACAAGCACTTTGTTTATTTTCTTCTTTTTTTTGTTTCTTTTGTAATTCCCCTACCAGCAAAGGTAATGAAAGATAACGCAAACAAGAAACCATAAAGTAATCGAAAGTAAGAGTGCAGTGCCGCATTTATTCCAAAGACGAATTCGCGATAGAAAGAAAAGCAAGAAAAGGCAAAAAATTGAAACAAAGTAATTAATATAGGCTGCCCCTATCTTTACCTTTCTCCGAAATACATACCCGTATATACGCAGACCTAATTTCTTAAGTAAACTGTAAATAATTGCATTAATTTTTAAAAACAAGCAACCGAAGTGGGAGAGAAAATTATGGGGAATACGATTTATATGCAAAATTAAGTTATAAATGCTTTAATTTGCATTATTTAATCAATGCGTAGTACTGTACTTACACGAATGGATTAAGCAACTGGAAATCGCAAATCAACCGCGCGCTCTCATTGCAAGTAGTAAAAACAAAGAGGCGAACAGCGGGCGTGCGGCGAGTGTAGTAGTCGAGTCCAGAGCTTAAAAATACTACTGCATTATGCATGAAATTAGTGATTGCCGGTGTATGTGTGGTGCACAAATGCACAAAACGATAAAAAAATACGCGCACACCCAGCTGGACAAGAGTAGCGAAGGAATTATTCCAAAATGAGGCTATAGTAGAACAACATCGATGAAGGTAAAGAACTGACGTACGACATCAAACCTATTACTGACAAACATAAAAAAGATTTCAGGCAATACTCTGAACGAAGACGGAAATAATATTTATTAAGACTGAACCTAGGCGTGATGATAGATGAAAGATTGAAATATGAAGTGAATACTGAGAAAGTCTGTGAAAAGGCTGCACGAATGATTATGACTTCATAAGGGTTTTCCAAACAGAGGTGTTATTTTGATATTCAAAGAAAAATGCTATAATATAAGAAAATGATGGGATGTTTATTTCATTATAAAGAGGAAGCTATGCCGTTATTAGTGGAAAATAACATCAGGCAAAAGACCGCCACCACCACGCTTACAGGCAATATTCTTTTCATGCAATTTTCCATAACCGAATTGCAAAGTGGCTGGCCTATGTCCTCGATAGCCTCACGAATTCCATCCTTGAGGTTTTGAATCAACCCTGCGCTATTGGCGCAGGCCTTCCCTTTCACGTGGCCCCAAAAAAAAGCCAAAAGATCTCGATAGCCAATTGTGATCACTTCTTCGAGAGATAACACGGTCCGGAAACTTTTCCCGTAACAGATCAATGGTTTCGTTGCTTGTGTGGCACCTAGCGCCGTCTTGTTGAAAATAAATGTTGTTCAGATCAATACCATCCAATTCCGGCCATAAAAAATCGTTAATCATCTCTCGATAGCGCAATCCATTCACCTGTTATTGGGAAACCCTTTATGTATGTTCGAAAGCCTTTTGTATGGAGGAAAATTTCAAAGTCAATACAACCTTTATTCAACTTTCCACTCACATTTTATTATAACAAAATTTAATGGACTATAAAACTGCATATTGAGAAGGGTTATGAAGGTTATGGTTAAAAAGTTGTAAATTTGTATGACAATTGTTTTTTAATATGTTAAATTTTTGATAGATTTATCAGAATATAGAAATACTGGTAAAAATTAACGAAAAAAATTTCCATCAAAAACATTTCAAATATCGTAAAAAGGTAAAGTTACGTAAATATGTGAGAATAAGTGGAGGTTATACAAATCTGAGTAGAAGTTTACTATTAGCAAAAGTTACCCCATTCATTGAAATGTATACAGCATCAGTGTGGGGACCAGCTTTGAAGCAAAAAGCGTATACTAAAACTGTCAAATCGTTGCCACTTAACCGCCATTAGAGTCGCGAGTGTATCCAGTACAGTATTCAAGGCGCAGATTCCATGTCTAAAAATCCGTGCATTTTGGACATGTCGTAAAGTTTTCAGAAAGCATAGCTTGAAAATGAAAAAGGAGGAAAATTTTATTAGTTTTCAGTTTTATTCAATACTAACAATTTTGGTATATGGTACAATTTTTTGAAGTGAAATACCTTCGATAAAAAAAATATACTTTTAACAAAGTTTTGTTTAAAACATTATAGTTTTTTGGTTAAAAATTGTTGAGCAAGAATTTTTATGTAACATATTTTTGCCATTTCTAAAAAACCCATTATAAATCTGATATTATGTAAAAATTTCCCCAAAGTCAATGAAAACCTTACAGAGACAATTGACTTTAACCGAAATCATCTATTTAGAGAATCTCTGCACAAAGAAAACTTTAAAAGAATTTTATAGATTTATTTTTTATTATTATTTTATTTGAAACATCAAATTTTGGTTTTTTGTTTCTTCTAAGGTATAATACTTACAAAATACTGTACCAAAATTTCAAGGAAATCAGAGAAAACATACGGACTATAATGAAGTAAAGTGGAAGGAAAAATTTTTGTGGACTTTTTTGAGAAAAAAAAAATTTGTTTAAAATTTTTCCGAAGAATTTTTTTTCGACACATCTGGAAAACACAACTCTTAGATTTTTTTAACACGTTGGCTGCCACGTATCACCGGTGATCACAAAAAAAATCTACCCCCAGGTGCCAAGCAAAAAAAGTCATGTTCCCGTTTGAATTTTAACGAGATATTTTTACCAGGAATAAAAGTCACGCTCCTGACGCGTATGAGCACGTTTTTGTACTGTGTTCACCGGTGACCACTTGCCGTTTTTTTAAAACTATTCTTATTTTTTTTTGAAATGTGATCACCGGTGAATTGAATTTTCTCATTTTTAATTTCGTATTATTTCAAAACTTTGTATTTTACTATGAAATAAAATATTTTTTCTTTTAAAATAAACTTTTAATTTTCCCAAAACTCCTTCCGTTAGGGTCCCAGCCCCTAAAATCTAGGGGCCTAAGCGTGTATCACTGGTGATACATTGGCCCCTGGGGGTAGGTTTTTGAAACGATCACCAGTGATACATTGGCAGCCAACGTGTTAAATTTTTTTTTGGATTTTTATTAAAAATTTTTCCGAAAGACTTTTCTTTCTTCATTTCGGAAAATCACCCCCTTCAAATTTTTTAAAATATTTTTTTGGACTCTTTTTGAAAAAACAAAAAAATATATTTATTTTTTCAAAACTCTTGCGAAAGAATTTTTTTTCATTTCTGAAAAATACCGTCCTCAGATTTTTTTATATTTTTTTTGTTTTTAGATTTTTGGTTTAGTAAAGTGAGCGAAAAATTTTGATTTGGGCTTTTTCGACAAACAACAAAACACATTTTGCTCAAAAATTTTCCGAAAGAATTTTTTTTCGTTATATCGGAAAAACACCCCATCAGATTTTCTTAATATTTTTTTTTTGATTTCATCTGAAAAAATTAAATATATTTTTTGTTCAAAAATTTTCATTTCGGAAAAACACGCCCTCAGATTTTTTTAAAATATTTTTTTGGACTTTTTTAAACTTTTCAAAACACCCCCTTAGATTTTTTTTACATAGTTTTTTGGACTCTTTTGGAAAACAAAAAAAAAAATTTTAAACTCTTCCGAAAGAATTTTATTTCATTGAAAAACGCTCAGATTCTTTTATATTTTTTTTTAAATTTTTTGAATGAAAAAAATATTTTTTCGTCATTTCCCTGCTTACTTCATTTTTTTGTTTTAACAAAAATTATTTTTTGTTCAAAATTTTTCTCAGATTTTTTTTTAATATTTTTTTGGACTTTTTTAAACTTTTCAAAACACCCCCTTAGATTTTTTTTACATATTTTTTTGGGCTCTTTTTGAAAAATAAAATAAAATTTTTTTAAACTCTTCCGAAAGAATTTTATTTCATTGAAAAACGCTCAGATTCTTTTATATTTTTTTTTAGATTTTTTGAATGAAAAAAAACTTTTTTCGTCATTTCCCCACTTATTTCATTTTTTTGTTTTAACAAAAATTATTTTTTGTTCAAAATTTTTCGGCAACAATTTTTTTCTTTTTTATAATTTTTGAAAAAACACCTCCTTCGCATTCTTTTTTTTCTGTTTTTTTTTCTTATTTTTTAGTGTCATAGCGGGATTCCCATAACTTTTCGAGTTATATTCAAATATACGCGCCATCCACTGAAAAAATGCCGTTTATCTGCTTTCTAATATAGGTAGCGAAAACTCGGTCGATTTGAAAAGGAACGAAATATACGAGGGCGTATGTAATTTTCAGAGAATAGTTAGCAAAGGCTGAGGTGTGAATGAACACTATAAGAAAAAATTTCCGAAAACTGTTTTTAAGAAGAAGCAAGAAGTAGTTTCTAAAAAATGTGGAGCAGAAAAACTTAATTCTTGTCCTAACAATTTTTTAAGAAGTACCTTTAATCCTAAAAAGTTTGAAAATAAAAAAAGAACTGAAGATATTTCACTTTGAAAAACTATATATGACATTTTTCAATATTGCATAAATCTGAAAATTTATAAAATTGATTTCAAAATTTTTTTAGTTTACTTCTTATTATACTCAAGGATACAAATAATCCAGTTTTCAGAAAATTGTATGAAATGTAAATTGTAGAATTGCAAAGCCTATCAGGTTGAATTGATACTGAGCTGCTGTGTAAGTCAACGATTTGGGCAATTATTCATATAAGACATGAAAGAGTAGTGACTAGTAATGGCTTACTGGCTGACGTGCCGAAACTAGGTTGAATTGATACTCGGTTGTCTCGGGCTTGAAACCAACTTTAGTCATGAAACATCAAATGATAGAAAAAGTTGATTCTCGGTTTCGCGGTCGGTTCTCGGTAAGCAACGGCAAACCTCTGAGTGCATTTCTGCTAAGAAAAATTTCCCCATAAAAATCAAATTCAAATTCAGCATCTACATTGTTTACTATTATAGTTGTCATGCAGGTGACAAAAAAGGAAGTGAGAGCAGTGCAACGCCAACTATTCTAACGGTACTATTTTCGTTCATGAGTACTCGTAGTAAAGCGAGTGTCAAAATTTACGCTCATTATTTGTGGTGTTGTTTGGAGGAAATTTGTTTTATTGCAAGCCTGGGAGCAAAAACAAAATAAATTGCGATTGGTGCGAGGCGAATCATAATAAAATTGTGGTAAAACGACCAAAATTATCGACTAATAGGAGACCAACAGCAAAGCATGGACATCAGTTCGGACATAAATACTACGAAGAAACTAAAATTATAGCTTGAAGGTGTAAATCAGGATATTCTTGTAAAAAAGAGAAAAAGTTGTATGGGGCTTGTAAAGAAAGCTGCCAAGATAACTGCTTCAGAAGTGAAAAATGAAACAAGAAAAGAGTTGCAAAACTACATTAATGCTTCAACTGCGAGCAGAGTCTTAAGAAAACCCGGCTGTCATGAAAGAGTAACTAAGAAGAAGACATTTGTTTTCCTAAGAAATAGGAAAAAATACATTTCCTGCGCAAATTGGCGTATAACAAATTTGTAGAGTTTTAAATCAGTTTTATTTCATTTTTTTTTTTTTTTAATGGCAACAAGTTTTGCAAGTTTTGGGACTAAAGTAAGAAAAATTGTGTGTAGGAAATCTGATACAGCCCTTAGGAAAGAAAATTTATAACCAAAAGTGAAACATTAAAGTGGTGGGTTGATGGTGTAGGGGTGAAAATCAGCTGGAGGCATAGGAAAATTCAAGTTTACTAATCTAGCAATGAACAGCAAACTTGCTAATTTGGGTATTTTGTAACTAAATTTAAGGCAAAACGTTAAAATTATGTGGGTATAAAACGAATACTTGTTCTGGCTTCTCTATAATATCCTCAAGCTATTGCCAACACCTTCACAATCGACAAATTTAAAGCCTCTTCAAGCCTTAGGGGAAAGAAATATAATATAAGGAAAAACTGAATTAGAAGTAAAGAGGTCAGAAGGCTACTTTGAGGGAGGAATGGGAAAAAATTACTGTCAAAGTGACTACCGAATGGGTAAATTTTATACTCACTAGACTAAGGAAAGTATTGAAATGTCATAAGTACCCAGAAGGTTACTAAATCATATACCTATGTATGTATTTATGTACTATACGTTTTTCGAATATTTTGAATTTTTTTTTATAAAAAAGCGTAGACTTTTGAAGCTTGCCATGTTTTGTGTCAAATAAAACTTGTTTTTTAATTCATTAAGCCTTTTGTAATATAGTATCCCCATAGATACACTAAACTTCGTGGGCGGCTGACAATCTCCACGCGTTCAAATCAAAAAGCATATCGCGCTCTTCGTAAAAAAAATCATCTTCAGTGATGAGGCATATTTTCATCTCAGTGGATTCGTCAATAAGCAGAACTGCCGCATTTGGGCGAATGATAATCCAAGAGTGATTGCCGAGAAACCAATGCACCCACAAAGAGTGACTGTTTGGTGCGGTTTATGGGCCAGCGGTAACGGCGATAACGAACTTTTTATGGCCTGAATTGGAAGATATGGATGTGGATGATATGTGGTTTCAACAGGACGGTGCCACTTGTCTCACAGGTAACGAAACAATTGCTCTTTTGCGCGAAAAATTTGATGGCCGAATAATCTCACGTCACGGCGATGTCAATTGGCCGCCAAGATCATGTGATTTGACACCGTTGGACTTCTTTCTTTGGGGTTATTTGAAAGAAAAAAGGTGTACGTCGATAAGCCAGCAACAATTCGAGAGCTAAAGAATGAGATAATTCGGCACATTAACGGCATAGAACCTCAAATATGCCTCAGTGTCATCGAAAATTTGGACCATCGAATAGAGGTGTGCCACCGAGGCTCCGGCGGCCATTTGGCCAATGTTTTGTTCTAAACGTAATTGAACTATACCAGTATTATCATAATAAAGAGAAATGACAATCATTTCTTAAAAAAATCAATTTTATTCAAAATCAACACCGGCCCTTAAAACTTAACCACCCTTTATAAAAATGTCATGTATATGTAACTATACCTTATTTCTTGAACAGACGCCGTATGTGACCGCGTGCTGAATGTACTGGTTTGAACTCCGACAGCTGCCCGTAACGATGCAATTTTGCCCAAAGATGTAAGTTAATTGTAAAAATATAATTAAATATGGTTTCTGTACAAAATTTATTTAAGGACGGATTTTAGTAAAATCAACCCTATCCAAAAAGATGTCTGGACGGAGTATATGTCCAACAACCCAAGCTTGGCCAAACATAAACTGCCCAACACTGCGCAAGGTAGAGGTACGACAAATAGACTGTGGGAGAAGCTAGCAACAACAGTAAATGCAATGGGCCTCCACTTAAAGATGTGGAGGAAGATAGGTGTGCTTATAAATGCTATACAAAATTTTCAAATTTTATTTATTATATTAAATTATTTTTGGTTTTTATAGGTTTTTGCTGATCAGAAGTATCAGCAGAAAAAAAGCTTTCCTTTAACAAGACATCAAACTAGCGGACTGGTGGACTGGTGGAGGATCCTTTAGCAGCAAGGTAATTACTGTTAGTGAAGAGATGATTATCGGAGCAGCTGGACTTGAAGGAATCGCTTAGAGGGAATTGTAAATGGAAGTTCCTCAAATACGCAAAAACCAAGCTATGCAAATAACATCAGTGGCAGTGATTCGATGAAACAAACTCATGTCATAGCTCTTCAGCAGACCCATCGACGTCAGCATATACTCCTGCTTGCATAACAACGGGGGAAAAAGTGGAAATGATAATAAACCAGCGTTACTCTAACAAAATTTTAAATTTATGTCGAATTCAAAAATGAGTTTGGTGTTGTCTGAGTGACATAACCCAGACCTAATTAGCACAAAAGGTGCCATTTTGATATACCTCTTGTAGAACCACTGCTATTTGTTATTCGCGCCATCTTGATTTTTCTGGGAATCTGCCTATGACGTTTATTTTCTTTTCTGCAGTTTTTTCAAGTTAACCATCGAGAATTCCTACAGCATTCTATGTCGTAGTGCACCCAGACTTGGGCACTCCCACAGATAATGTCTGTTTGCCTGTGGCTTTATTAACAACTCATCAGTTCTGGGTTTATTGAAATTGGACCAAGTTTGTTTGGTTATTTTGCAAGTATCTGTGTTACTTTATCTGTCAACGGCTCGGTTCTGGAATAGCAAAAAGAAATCCCTTTTGTGCACTCCTTTGGCACAGCCTAGTTCTACCTTCTTCGGATTTGGGCTTTCTTATTTTCTTCAATGTTCTTGTGGTCAGGTATCCAGACGAGAGTGATATTTGTCCTACGCACTAAAGCTTTGAGTTCTGCTTAGCATTACTAGGCGATTTTTGCGTTGGATGGTTAGTTATTGTGGATAGTTTCTAATTATGTTGCAAACTTGTCGTGAGAACTTCTACTTGAAAGATACTATTTCAACTGCCCAGGCTGACAAATTTGGAAGTTTTACGGTCTTTTAAATATACACCGGCGCAGCCGCCGGCGCCGACGCGCAGACCAACAAGCAACGCGCGAAATCGATATCGAAAAGACTGCAATTAAAAGTCCTACGCGTCAACTTAGGAAATAAGTACTTGCAATTTAAGTTTTAGGCATTGAGTGGAGATTTTTTTAATTTCGCGACAAATTCAATAAGGAATATTTTATTTTGTCCCTTATTGTTTGGCCGTTTCAGGAATCTGCAAGGAAAAGTTTGTAAATGAGGTAGAATAATTAACCATTTACATATTTACGCTATGTTTGGGACTACCAAAACAAATTCACATCGGAATTTCACACCCATGATGTGCTGATGAGCAGCAAGGAGCCATTCACGTTGTTTCTTCATGCTCATTTTCCGATAAACCCGATCACGGGCCACATTAGCTGGGATAGTGTGCAAAACACTCCCTACAGCCATAATTGCTTGCTGAATAAGCGACGCCTGGCTTGGGTGATTGACTCTTTCAAGCCCTTCACGTTACCTAGGCCCGATGGCATTATACCTACTCAAGTGCAGAAATCTGCGGAGGTATTTTGCTGTTGTGCTGCTCGCGTAGTTACGTTTCTCCCTAACTACGCGAGCTGCACAGATAGCAGCTGCATAACCAGATCTTGGAAAGCTGTGAGAGCTAGTTTCATACCCAAGGCCGATAAAATCTCATATGTACCTCCTTAGAATTTCAGGCCAACCAGTCTCCCATCGTTCCTGCTGAAAGCCCTTGAGCGGCTGATTGATCTGCAAATAAGTTGTGAAATTCCTCGGGGGCGTTTATCGTACCCTCAACATGTCTATTTTGCCATAAAGGCAGATCGGTAAAGTCTTCCTTGCATACTCTTGTTAAAGATATCTAGGCATACCTCGCTTAGAAAGAGTTCACTGTGGATGCCTTCCTCGACAGTGAGCAGGCTTTTAACAATGTCTTCTCGGAGGCAATCACCAGGTCTCTGGTTAAACTTCGGAACTGACCTTATTATGAACTTTTTCCATTCATACTCCCTCAAGCGGAAAGTAGGTGTAGTGCAACATTTGGAGGCAAGGCATGGCAAACATGTTTACGGATGCCTTGAAGTTGGACAGAAGAGTTGATGGAGAGAATTCTGCGAGGAGATCACCATCAAACTCAAATTTACGCTTCCGGAAGCAGTGGATTGATTGCTCACTGCGGTAAATACTGTAAAGGATGTAAATATCTACTCTGACAGCCAAGCGGCAATAAGGGCCTTGGGTTCGTTGTTTCTGCGTTCGAAATTAGTCGGGGAATGCCTGACTTCTCTCTCGATTGCATCTGAATACTTCGATATTAGGCTCATTTGGGTTCCCAGTTACAGCGGCATAGAGGGAAACTGCTGAGCTAGCTGAACAGGGAGCTCTAGAGACGATATCGTCGTAAAATGAGAGTATTGTGGTTCCTTTGAGAATATGAGGTCTGTTCCTGGAGCAATGGGTATCGTGCCAATTCAGCGAGCTCAGCTAGCAAACGTAAAAGCCGCGAGATCCTTCTGGCCAAGGTTAGATCGGGAGCACTCGAGGGAGTTTCTCGGACTAACAAAATTGACGCTCTAATTTCAGGGCCACTTCTCCTTTTTTCCACCTGTCTGGTTCCTTTCCTTCTCATTTCCCCTGTGTGGTCTTTCAACGAACAAATTTTCAATATTTATCCAAGCTGGCTCCTCTTTGGAATGATAGAATTTTTGCTACTTTTAGCAAAAAGCTTAAATCATGTGAGCAAGTTATGAGTTATTCAATTAACTTTATAAGCCTAACGTCACGCTATAATAGAAACAAAAAATTAATCTAAAATTTTTAAAAACTTTTTCTCGTTTCACTTCTTCAACTACATTCAGACACAAGAGCACAGCCTTATAACACTTGGCGATTTTATGCAACTAATTCCAAACTAGTCATTGTGTTGTATTGCTCCTTGAAATAATATGAACGCATTACTTCATCGACGACATTGCCATTGTGCAGCCATTTTCCAACTAGGCACTTGCTCAGTAGTACATACATAAATATTTTACACATGTGCTCACGGGCTCATTAATGCATATAAACTTTTAACGCCTGGCACATTTTCACTTATCCTACCCATTCATCAGCTGCTCGCTACATTCGCCACGCTTCCTTAACTTCCACACTTTCACCCAGCGCTACGCTCATTTAATTCACTGACTTTTGCCAATTGTTGTGCGAGTAGTTGTTGTTTTTAGTAGTTTACGACTTTCATTGCATTTAATAAGCTGGCACTTTGTGCTTTTAAATATTGCTACACAACTTTTATTTAATTATCCAAAGTTACGTACACACACTCACTCACTTACTCACACACATAAGCAAGAAGCGAAGAAAGTAAAACTTTCATAGAAACGTAAATGCATTGAAAGGCAGTCATGTGATGTGTATTTATACTTGTATGCATGTACGCGTCTACTCACTTAAATGTATGTTGCTGGTACACTTGAATATTTGCTGCACTTCATTCCGCCACTGCTTTGAGGCCACTTCTGCTGCGATCAGTTGCCACAAATACCGACGAATGACTTTTATTAGAGACACTCGTATCCGCGCAATTGCAGCATACCAGAGTATGCCACACGATTCACACTTCTTCACACTTGCCATTTACCACATGGTATGCGGCGTGCGCCACGCTCACCCGTCGCCACAATCACCGCCATTGAGGCGTGCCACGCTCTCATTTTCAAGCTCATTCAAGGACTTTGCTGCCTTCGCTTCTTCACTCTGCCACTGTTATCTTATATAAATGGCAGTTCATGCTGCTAGCCGGTTGTAATTTAAAGTTTCCTGATCAGCTTTCATGCATTTTTCCGCTCGCTTACTGTGCCGCCATCGTCTCACGCCACATGCCGTCTGGCTTTATCTTTTTGTTTGCCTATTTAACGTTCATTTACTTTTGCTGCTTTCTTCCGCTTTTACAACTTTCACTTCCACAGTAAATTTCTCGGCCGCTTATTTTTTCGTATTCACTTTTTTCTCAGCTCTTCTCGAATACTTACGTAATTTTTATACGTACACATGGCGTATACGTAATATTTTGGTATCATTACCAGCTATCGGCACAGAAGGAAAAAAAATAATTATTTTTTCATGCTTGTTTTGGTAGTATTATTAAAAGCAAATCCGCGTTTGTACATTTACACACATGGTTACGTTCTTTTACGTATTTACAAATACATTCATATGTGTGCTGGTATGAATGCGTGTACTTAATTTTTACGGCACTGTGTCGGCCTGCTTCGCCCTTTGCGTGTGTGCAAAATAATTTTCCTTTATGTGCTTTTAAGCTGAGATTGAAAATATGAGTACGTAATTGGGTACAAAGGCAAGGATGCTGCAAAATATATGCACGTTTATGTGTTCTTATTTAAGAGTACATAATAGCCGAATCGCACATCAACAGAGGCATTTCTTTGAGAAGACGTTTTTGTAATTTGTATATATGTAATTTGCATATATATATATATACATGCGTATTTTGTATATGGTTAAAGGTAAAGCCCTTAAAACCTTTGCCCATAGCGCAAGCCCATTTGAGGCGTACGATGTATTTTATTTAACTCAATGCATTCGATTAATTTGCTTTCATTGTATTAAGACCAGATTATAAAATCATCTACAGGTAGCGAAAAATATGTATGGTATATGAGTTTGTACCGAAGAACGTGTAACTTTCTTTCGTTTTAAGTAAAATGCCCTCAATATAAACACAACCAACTACATCAGTCTTAATATCAAGCCAAAGCAAACTCTTTTCAGCAGGTGCCAAAATAGGTTCGGTGGATTGAGAAGTAGGGTCTCGATGAAAATAATCCATGCTCAACAAATATCTCTCACAATGTCCAATTTATATTAGAGATTCGATTTTAAGTGATACAAATATTTGGGACATTGTGTAAATTTGTATGAAAATTGGGGTTATTCATTATTTGAAAGAAATAAGTTGAACAAATTTTTAAGTAATTTTTAAATTTATTCAATGCTAAAAATATCATTTTTTAAGAAAATTTTTTTTTCGAGTCTCATTCAATGCTGAAAATTTCGGTAATAGATACCTTTTTAAAGTCAAATAACTTTGGTTAGTTTTGACATTTTTTAAAGTTTATATTTTTTGGGATAAGATATAATTTTTTAAACAAATTTTTTTCGAGTTCTATTCTATGTTGAAAATTTTGGTATTTGGTTCCTTAAAGGCTAATAACTTAGTTAGTTTCAACGTGCTTTATAGTCTTTATTTTATTTTTGCTTTTCTTTGCTTGAAAAAAATAGTATTAGAAACAAAAGAATTTTTGCTGGCATTTTCTCGTTCTAATTTTGTATAATAAAAGGTAAAATGAAAATATTTTAAATAATTTGCAGATTTCTTCAATGCTAATAATTTTAAAATACACTTTCGGAAGCCAAATATATTCAATTATAAAAGATGGTTAAGTTTTAAGGGTCAGTGTTGATTTTGAATAAAATACAAATTTTTTTTTAAACTATTACTATTTCTCTTAATTATGATAATATTGGTATGGCTCAATTACGTATAAAATAAAATATCGGCCAAATGGCCGCCACGGCCTCGGCGGCACACTTCCATCTGATGGTCCAAATTTTCGATGACGCTGAGGCATAATTGAGGTTCTATACCGTTAATGTGCCGAATTATCTTATCCTTTAGCTCTTGAATTGTTGCTGGCTTATCGACGTATACCTTTTCTTTCAAATGATTCCAAAGAAAGAAGTCCAACGGTGTCAAATCACATGATCTTGGCGGCCAATTGACATCGCCGCGACGTGAGATTATTCGGTCATCAAATTTTTCGGGCAAAAGAGCCATTGTTTCGTTACCTGTGTGACAAGTGGCACCGTCCTATTGAAACCACATTTCGTCCACATCCATATCTTCCAATTCGGGCCATAAAAAGTTCATTATCATCTCACGATAGCGAACACTATTTACAGTAACTGAACCAATGATGCCTCCGGCCCATAAGCCGCACCAAACAGTCATTCTTTGCACCCAGCAATTTCTTTTTCGGCAATCACTCTTGGATTATCATTCGCCCAAATGCGGCAATTCTGCTTATTGACGAATCCACTGAGGTGAAAATGTGTCTCTTCACTGAAGATGATTTTCTTCACGATGTGCGCGATATGCATTTTGATTTGAACGCCCGTTTTCATAATAAGCCTGAATAACTTTAACGCATTGCTCGATTGTGTATCGTTCCACGGTTCAAATTGAGTTAATCTGAAAGTGAAAAGACAAATGAAATGCACATCGCATTCAACATCGGCAAATTTAACCACGCATTATCTAAATTTTTTAAAGTTTTTATTTCTTTGGAATAGAATAATATAATATCTTCTAATTTATTCGCACAAAAATAATTGATTTTACTTGCTCAAAGTAAAAATAAGAAAAAATATGAAAATATTTGGAAAAAGATTTATAATTTAGAGACTTATTGAATACCTAAAATTTTGTTATGGTGGTTTTATAGCCAAAAGGGTTTTCAGTTATTTTTAACATTTTTTGCAGATTTTATAAATTTTTTTTGGTATATTATACAACGCAGAATCTCTCTTGCCAACAAATGCTACTTTGGACTAAGTAGCCAATTGAGCAGTAAAGTCTTCTCTCGACGAACAAAACTAACACTCTACAAGGCTCTCATCATACCCGTCCTAACTTATGGCGCAGAAGCGTGGTCGATGACAACATTCGATGAAGCGACGCTTGGAGTGTTTGAGAGAAAGATTCTGTGCAAGATTTTTGGACGGCGAACAACCAGGCGATGCAACGATGAGCTGTGTGGGCTTTACGACGACATAGACATAGCGCAGCGAATAAAGATCCAGCGGCTTCGTTGGCTGTGTCATGTCGTCCGAATGGATGCAAACGCTCCGGCTCTGAGAGTATTCGATGCGGTACCAGCTGGTGGTAGCAGAGGAAGGAGAAGGCCTCCTCTGCGTTGGAAGGATCAGGTGGAGAAAGACTTGGCTTCACTTGGTGTGTCCAATTGGCGCCACTTAGCACGAGAAAAAATCGACTGGCGCGCTTTGTTAAACTCGGCCAAAATGGCGTAAGCGGTTATCACGCCAATCAAGAAGAAAGAAGAAGAAGAACATATAATTTTTTAAAAACACATCGTTTGGAAAATAAGATTTTATTTTCTTGTTAAAAATTTGAGTAAAATGTGAAGAAGACGGGAAAATTTTTAAAATTATTTGAGATTTATTCAATGCTATACATTTTGATATGGAATTTTTAAAGTGAAGTATCTCCTGTTATTTTTACCAGTTTCAGTTTTTATAGTTTTTAGTTTTTATTTAATTGTTTATTTATTTATTTTTGTTTTTGGTTTTTTGATAAAATATTCTCTAAAAAAATTGTGTTTGGGAAAAACGATTTTATTTTAAGTTATTTAAAATTTTATAATTTAAAGATTTATTCAATGTTGAAAATTTTGGTGTGAAGCTTTTATAGTCAAATATTTTTTGGTTATGTTTAAAAAGTTGTATAGCTTTTATGTGTTTGCTTGCTTTTGGATCAAAAATATTTTTTAACAATACAAAAATTTTTTCCATAAAAATATTTTATTTTCTAAACTAAAAATGTTTAAAAAATATTATAAATTAGAGATTTTTCTGATGCTGAAAATTTATTTTTTTTTAGATAAAATATTCTTCACTTAAAAAAAATTGTTTGGACAAAATCATTTTATTTTCTCCTTCAAAGTTTTTTAATATAATATGAAGTAAACTGAAAATGTTTTGAAAAACAAAAAAAAAAGTAGTAATTTATTTAATAAAATTTTGGTGTGGAGTTTTTAAAACAAATATCTTCGGTACTCCTTAATATTTTATTTTAAGTTCTTATTTTTTGGAATAAAATACTTTTAAAAAAAATTTGGAAAAACAATTGATTTTCTTATTCACAATGTTTGAGTAAAATAAGAACTAAATTTAGAGATCTATTCGTTGTAATTCTTATAACTTTTAACATTTAAATTTTTTTTTAATTTTTTCAGTGCAGAAAAAATTACATATTTTGTTTTAGAATGCTTTTGGAAAAAAATTTTATTTGTAAATGTCGCTGTACTTATTTCAGTACAATTCAAAAAGTTATGAGAATCTCGCTATGAAACTTCTAAAGGTTTCTGAACGCAATTTTAGCTTGTAGTTAAAAAAATGGAGAAAAGTGAGTGTGTTTTTTTAAAATGCTAAAAGTTGCTTGGACAAATCCTTGGACAACATTTTTTTTTCTGAAAAAAGTATATTTATGTGGGGTAGCTCGTACGTTCTTGGGTGAAAACACAATGAAGCACAATAACTATTGCTTTTAATTTTTATTTATTTTTCATTTACATTACATTTTTTGATCTGTTTTCTTTAAATACAGATATATAGATTTTTCTTACTTTTCCGTTTTGATTGTTTGAATTTGATTTTTTGATGTTGATTCAAATTCACATTTTATGCCAGATGCATCAGTCGCATGTTAAAAATAAAATAATTGAAAAATATTAAAAAGAAGCGAAGATATTTTATGCTTAGAAACTTTACACCAAATTTTTCTACATTGAAAAAATCTCCAAAGTACAAAAGTTCCCTTCCAAATTCTTTCAGCTTACTTCCTATTACGCCCAAGGCTACAACTAAATCAATGCGACAATGTTGACAATACTGGAATCCCTTCGCAAGGACTAGCATAGACTAACAATGCACTCTCTGTTGACTAACAATAGAAGGTTACTTAATTTCATTAATCCGTAGATGACTGTTATCGATATCCTGTCATATAAATATCGCAGACATAATGGCTTGAATAAAACTGTATGTCAAACTTAAATTTTTTCCAAAATAACAAGCTTGTGGCCATGGAGTATATTATTGTGACCAAAAATATATCGTAACATCAGCTTTTTGAATGTATTCGTCAGAATTCTTTTTTAGGGTTTGCAAAGTTATCACGCTTGTTTCCTCTAAATCGGCATGATCTTTACATTTTAGATATGTAATAAATTTAGCAGTTCTGTTGCAAAGATAATGGGGAACATTTTTTTGGAACATTTTTACCTTCTAGTTCTTCATTAGATGTGTATTTTTGTTTCTTTTTTTCTTTTTATTCCATTTCTTTATTGAATCTACGAATACAAAACTCTATCATGAGTCTACGAGTGGTATAAGGCTTTTGCAGAGGGTCGAGAAGTTGTGGAAGATTTGTCCCAATCTGGTCGCCCATCAACGTCTTCAACGGATGAAAATGTCGATAAAATCAAGGAAATGGTACTGGAAAACCACCATTTAAGTTTCGCAATATTTAACACCTTTAATTTTACAGGAGACGCGTGGCTGCTCGACTCGTTTCAAGAGAGTACTATAGAATTTCTTTTAAAGAATTCATCGGAAGAAGGTGGCTGAAGGCAAACTTGAGCAAGTGAAATCGTACCCAAAGTTTATCCGGCGCTTTATAACAGGTGAAGGGGCGTAGGTATATGAGTTTGATTAGCAAACCAGTCAACAGGCGGCTGAATGGCGCTATCCACATGAGCCGAAACCCAAAAATTTACGTCAATCTCGGTCAAAATTGAAAGTCATGCTACTCCTTTTCTTTGATTATCATGGTACTGTACACTCGGAATTCTTTCCAAATGGTTCTACGGTAAGTAAAGAATATTATTTGGAAGTTATGCGACGTTTGAAAGAGAATGTGTATAGGAAACGGAAAGGAAACTCATGGATCTTGCACCTTGATAACGCACCGTCTCACACTTGTTTGAACAAAAACTCGACAAATATCATCGAACAACCAACGTGTTCAAAGTATTCACCAGATTTATCCCCCTGCGACTTTTTCCTTTTCCCAAGTCTTAAATTGCCACTACGCGGACGCCGCTTTGAGTCGATAGAGGACATCAAGGAGAATTCCCGGAAGGACCTGAAGAAGATCCCCTCAAACGTGTTTAAAAGTTACCTTGATGACTGGACTAATCGTTGGCATATGTGTGTTACTTCGAATGGAGCCTATTTTTTATGCTTAAACAATTATTTTGCGTTTCATTGTACTTCTTTGACAGAATGTATATCCAATTATTTCAGAAATTCTAATTAAGACATGCGGAATTAATGAAAATTGTTAGAACTTTTTTTTTTATTTTGTACAAAACTTTAACTTGGTTTCGTACGGTTTTTGTAAGATTAAACGCAGTATTGTGCACACTTTCTCGCAACTCGTAATCTTCTCATTAAGGACGCACTAATCAGTTCTACAAATCAAAGATGGATTAGCGTTAACACCTGTGAAATTGCTAGGCAAACATGGCCAAGGCAAAATTTACGTCTATCCAAGAGTATCATAAAACTGAATAGGATTCAAATCAGGACCTTAGTAGAGGCCCTCACAGGACATTGTCTCATAGAAAATCATGCAAGCAGATTAGGCGTTAACACGCAAGATTTCAGTCGTAGCTGCAGAAATGAGGAGAGTTGGAAACAATTCAACACCCTTTTTGCAAATGCCCAGCTCTAGTCAGAAGCAGGAACCGATTTTTAGAATCCTACTTCTTAACAAATATAGATAATCTATACACAGGTATCAACAACCTTTTACGCTTTATCAAAAGCTCAGGATGGTTCAATATGGAGAGGGAAATGTAGCCCAGCCCCCGCGGCTCACAACAGACGCATTTCGTGGTCTAAGTGGTATCTTCGTCTCTATGTGCGATACGGTTGCCAAACCTAACCTAATGTGCACACTTCACATGTCATTAAAGGTTTGAGGTATGCCTAATTCAGAAAAAGTCAAAGTATTTCACTGCCAGAGAACCATGTAAACTTTGCTTTTTGAATCGGCTATAAAAAACAAACTAATCAATATGTTTTTCAACATTTTTCTTTTATTTTGAAGATTGAACAATGTCATTTATGAATGAAAAATAATATCGTTCAAATGACTGCCACGACTGGCTTTACAGTAGTCCATTCGATCAACCCAATTTTTAAGCCCATTTTCGATTGTTTGAGCTCCAATTTCATGAATGCCAACCTCGATTTCGTCTTTTAAAGCATCAATCGTCTCTGGATGGTTCGCATAGCATTTGTCCTTAACGGCTCCCCACAAAAAATAGTCCAACGGGCTTAAATCACAGCTCCGAAGCGGCCAATTGATATCGGAATTTCGGCTGATTATTCGGTTTTCAGAAACGGTAACCAAAAGTCATCTATGTCATCCTCTTCAATTTTTGGAAACAATTCGTTGAGCATGTCACGGTAACGCTCGCCATTTACTGTAACCGCGGCTCCTCGCTAATTTTCGAAAAAAAAAATGGCCCGGTGCTGCCGCCAGCCCAAAAACCGCACCAAACAGTGACTCGTTGTGGATGTATTTGCTTCTCTAGAGTAACGTGTGGATTTTCTGAGCCCCAAATCCGACAATTTTGCTTATTGACGTAGTGAAAATGAGCTTCATCAGAAAAGATGATTTTTCGGTAAAAATGCTCATCTTCGGTCAAACGATTTTCTGCCCATTGAGCGAACCGAAAACGTATTGGATGGTCATTAGGCTTCAGTTCTTGCACCAATTGAACTTTGTAAGCCTTCATATAGAGGTCTTTAAGCAAAATTCTCCTCAAAGAAGTGCGTGAAATGTTCTATTCTTGAGAACGATGACGAGTTGAGGTTGTTGGATGTTCACGTATATTTTCGGCTACAGCTGCAATGTTTTCGGGTGTACGCAGTGTAGGAGCACGTTCACTTCTTGTTTTATCCATTAACGATCCACTTTCAGGAACACGATTAACAAATTGATCCACAAACTGTCTTGTTGGCAAATCTTTTTTTTGGAATTTTTTTTTCAAATTTCTCACAGTTTGAGTAGAAGACTCACCACTTTGGAAATAGGTTTTCAATATTTCCCAATTTTGTTCAAGCGTATAGCGTCTCATTCCGTAAATGTCAAACCTTTAAGTAAATTATGAACACATTTGACATGTCATTTGTGTAACTATTCTCAAAAAAATAGGTGGTTCAACAAGCAAACGCTATATGGCCCACCCGTTATAACCACATGCTTTCTTCTTTCTGAGCAGTTCCGGACAATTTTGGTTTATGTAGCAGCTGTCAGCATACAAGCCACTGCCGGTTTGGCAGTAGTTATGGAAAAAGAAATAACGAATATCGGCAATTTGTATGAAACTCCTTTATGCTCGTATTATTTAAAGTCATACCCAAAGTTCTGGAAGGCGTTTGTTAGTTTTTAATTTAAATTTCAATCAATTGCAAACATAAATTATTGCCCCAGCTACGCAAACCTTCGGTTTTCCATGGTGAACCTACGCAATAGTGGAGTATGCAGAACACATTCTATGAGTACATGTGTGTGTATGTGCACATTAAATGCAGATTGTCTTTTCCTTTGCAACCACTACAAACATGAACGTTGCCACTTGGGTGCATCTGTTCTCAATAGCGCGTGTGCCATTATGCAACCAAGTCACATACCTTCACACACACATATACACATGCATTTACTATAAACATGTATGGACGAGTATGCAATTTTCATACATACATACATACATACATATATGCTGCGGGACACTGCTGCAGCAAAAAAAATCTCAAGCATAACGACTCAATTTCATATGTGCAACAATGTGCACAGATCACGCAAACAAGCGAAAGGGGGCAAGCGTAGGCGTACACATGTGCATGTAAGCTCATGTGCAACCTATATGCACTCGTATGTATGTATTCGTATATATAATAGTAAGCGTGTGCAGTGATTAAGTAGAACGCTTCGGCAAAGACACGTACGCGAATGCCAAGTCGAGAAGCTCAGCTGTGTACAGTTGACTCAGGCACCCACCGATAGCTGGAGTGAAATTTCTTTGATGCGCCGACTTTCTTATTACAAGCCAACTAACCGAACTGCTGTTTACTGCTTTGGATAGTGTTGCTTGTTTGCGCCCTTGTTACGGTTGTAACTTCTGCTCGGGTAAGCGCGCCTAGTAGCGGTGGCTTAGCTGCTGCTATATAAATATTTAAAGACGTACGTATGTGTACTCGTATATGCAGACAGTTTATATTTACGGAATGGAAATTTGATTTTTTCGAAGACTGAGCATCAAAATGTATTGGTATTTGAATGTATGATAGTAGGAGTGCATGGCTGTTTTCGATAAGGATATTAGAATCGAAGAGCCAAAAACTTTATTAAAAGTGCTGTCACACGTGGTACGTGTGGCTTGCTCCCACTAACACTATGACATTTCTGCACCTTGGCTGATTTCCGCCCTGGAACCACTTCAGCATGTCCTCAACCTCGAGCTGCGTTTATGTCTATTACTACAACAAGTTCCGACATCCAGGTTCCTTTTCCGTGGGCGTATGAAGACTTTAAGCCATCGATAGTAACACTCCTCCCACTGCGCTCATAAGTGATTCTGAAGGAAATGAAACATCGGACAATACGCAGTCGTCCGATTCTTACAAACGATTGTTTTCTTGTCTGCTTGGTACTGCAGTGAGTGATTGACTCAAGCGTCTGTTGGATTTATGTGAGTATGAATGCATGAGTAGCTGGATATATGAGTTTAAGAACGTATAAATTTAAGAATATATAAAATAAGGAAGAGGCCGGTTTGAAACCAAGCCCATTTTCTGTCGAATTCCGTTTCCCACGTGAGAGCTAGCGCCTATTACGGGCCTTGCCGATTGCCACTTTTCACAGCTTTCCAGCATGTTTAGAATGAGTGATTCGGCCTCGCAGTTTCCTCAAAATATGTAGCGAGGTCTCATTCTCTTACTGCCGAATTGCATACATTCGAATAACCCAAGGTGCACATCTTCAATAGCGTCCCCACCGCAGGCGAGCTCATACGGAGTCAAGTTTATGTTTGAACTGGTTTTGATTGGAATAAAACCAGGGTTAAATAGAAGCTCACTTCGCCGTGTATTCTCATAAGTTTCAAGTCTGGCATACTACCACAAGTCCAATGGCCATATGTTGAGTTGTGCCATCTTTATTTCCAGGTTTGCTTACTGGTTTCTCTTGCTTAGGAGCGTTCGACTATAATCTCAATTAACTTTGCTGCCTCTATATCCATTACATCGTTGGGAACATTCTGGCGACAACTACAGCTCCATCGTTTGAGACTGAACGTATTGTTTACCTGAAGGCCACATATTCCATATGTTGACTTAATGTCGCAAATGAAGTGTCGCATTGTGCCAAATAAGTGTATCATAGAGCATTTGGTATTTTCCAACGCCAGCTAGCAAAATGACAAGCCCTCGCGCTCTTATCATTATCCGCGATGATGTAGCCACTGTCGCTCAAGCTTTTTTATTGGCATATGTCAGGTAGATTTAAATAATAGTATTTTGCCTAGTTTAAACCCAAGCTACCTAGTAGTCGGTAGAGCAGTGATTTTGTGTGACCCAGTTTGACCGATGGCACCTTCTAGCTGTTCGTGCTAGAGATGAGTACCGCCTCTGTTTTCTGGACTGTCCAAAAATATCTTTTACGTATTCGCAAATCTGCAAAACCAATTATTTCTATCCCTTTCGCACTCTACGAAATTAGAGTAGCAAGTACGGAGACTTGACGAACACCGGCTGTTATAATGAAATGTTTCGCTGCGGTTTCATATCCCAAAATGCGGTATTCTTTCTTTCTTAGATAGAAGAGTCCTCCAACACAGTTCAGTGCGGCAAAAACCATAGTTTAACATATCAAACAACAACTTAATGGTTTTGCCAATTTTAACGTATGGGTGGCTGGTTTGGTGGAAAGCTCTTCGGAAGGGCTATAACATCACGAAACTGGGGAGGATGTAAAGTATTACTTGTATTGGCATCACCGGAGCATGTATGTAGACCTTTCCCCAGTGCTCACCTGAATGTCGTTTTGCACTTACTTACCATCGACTTTTACGTTATTTCCATCGCAGCTGAAAGTGCAATCAGGTTAAAGAAGATTGACCTCTAGAGGCAATTTCTCAAGTGACATGGAAGCATTTTTGGGCAGTTAACACTGTATTTCTCTGAACTTCAAACAGATCTCTCTATCTGCAAACTGGAGTTTGAGCGTTGTGCTAGGGAAATCTTTCTATGCAGGCAGGATTGGAACGAAGGAAAAAACTGCACCGAAGCTGGTACCTCTGTCTTCACTGGAGTCCTTGGCACTCACGCGGAAAAGCTAGGTTTACCATTTATCCCCCCTGCATTTATCCATTACATCAACAGCTCCAGCTAACTGTAGATATCGGCCTGTTGGAGGTCTCATAATGGTATCAAAACGGGGCTTTAGAGCTAGTTGGGGAGGGCCAGAGTGGTACTTTAACCATATCACCTCTTTCGAGCGCACGAGTATCGTTTATTGAGTCCTGTAGCAGTTGAGTACTGATGTTAACAGCGTAAATGGTGGATCTTTATTTTCGGAAATCGAACTAGTTATCGGATATACCTCCTTTTGATGGGAACTCGTTAAAAAAACGTTCTACGCTGAATCGACTACGGAAGGTTATCGACTATAACTAGAAGGTTTCTCGGAAGATCTGCCAAATTGATGGAAAAGTTTCCTCAGCTTGACATATATTAAATTCACGAACGACGGGGTTCAGTTGGTTTCAAAACTTGGTTAGGAATTCCGCTTGGACCTAGGTACTTATTACCCTCGCACAGCATCAAGAGTATCATCTGTTGTTACTCTCGCGAAAGAGCTTCACAGTTCCCTTGAAATTCGTAGTGTATCTAGTGCGATTCTTAAGCGTAGTGGGGCTTTAGTTGCATTTCGTTTTTTCCATATGATTTTGTATGCTGTTACTCAAGAGTTGCACTCTGCATCATCACCAAACACAAGGAAGTATTGAGGCTAGCTATCTTTGATTGCTACCTCAATTGTCTGCCTCTTGCTTGTGGCGCCTTGTGGCCTTGACACGTTCTTGCCTTAGCTGTTGTATACGGTCGTTCCACCAATAGGCAGCGCAATATTTTGGCGTGACATTGACTCATTAGACATTAGCTTACGGGTCATTACATTAGCAGATCCTATGTACTAATAGATTGCCTCATTACATTAAATCCACTTGTCGTCGTTCAAAGTGTTAGTTTGCCACCCGCCGCATTTCTGGAACGATTGTTCGAAACGAAACCTGCACTCGCAGGCTAAGTTGATGTCGCAGTTGATTGTCATGTGATCAGCTTGAGTATAACACTCGCTCAAATTTATTGGCCATGCATTAAACGAAATCATTTCTCTGGAAGAGGTGTTTCACCTCGATGCTAAGCAGGGTTACCTCTAGGCATACAGATGATTCAAGAAGTGCTCTATCCTTCGATCTTATGCACTGTCAGCCCCACTTCGCTGTGAGCCCTACAAGTCGATGGAGAGGCAGATCTATATGTATCTCCAGTGACAGCCATGCTGCGCTTATGGCCTCAGATAGTCCCTCAACCACATCAGAGGTAGTCGAGTCCTGTAATTCCAGGCTGGTCTATGTCGGTAGACATAACAGTCTGATGCTAATATGGGTCCCGGGACACGTGGGTATCGTAGGTAACGAGACCTCTGACTCCCTAGCTAGGATGCCAAAGAAGTTGGCCTCAGTACCCGTTCTGCCACTCCCTTCTACAGCCTTCAAAGCCACGGTTAGCAAATGAGTTACTACAATCACAAGCGAGCTTGGCAGGTTGAGAGAAGCTGCTGATGAACTAAGCTGATGTTACCTGCCATGTCCGACGGACTCTCGTAAATCCTCCTGTCATTAAACAGAGAGGAGTGCAGACGGCTGGTTCAATTGATGACTGGCCATTTTCTGCGGGCGAAGCACATGGAAAGGTTGGGCATCTCAGACAGTGTGCTCTGCCCAGCTTGTGAAGAGGAGGATGAGACGGCGGACCACTTCCTGTGCGTCTGCCCCGCCTTCGCTCGAACCAGGTTTGAGGTCTTTGGCACTGATATGTTAAGAAGCGACCATCTTGGCTTCTTGGCACCACAAGATCTGCTCAGATTTCTTCGGAGATCGGGTAGATTTAAAGAAAATTAAAAGGGAATCCAAGTGTAGTACAATGGACTGAATTAATGTCTGAGTGCTGCACTTGCTAGTTCTCCCGACAAAAAAAAGCTCCCACAGACGAACCCACTATCCTGCACCAGGCATTCTACGTTCATTAGATGTCGGCAACATGTTTAAATGTTCTGGAACCTTGCGTGCCATTTCCAGTCTCCGTTTTTTGTGGCTCACAAGCTGCGTCTGCATTTAATTCCGCTACCACTTTATATAGCTTTGCAGTAGTTGAGGTTAAGTTGTAGTAATCTTGTAGCGATTCTAGTCTGTTCATTGTAGCTTAGTTTATGAGACACTTGGTGCCACCAGTGTTATGGTCATGTAGTCAATGTGAGCAATACCTTTTTAATAAAAAATATGCAATTTGTAGCCAAGTTAGCCCCATAACACGCACGCACTTTCAAATCGGCTATCATCGAACACTATGCTGTCTAGTTAAAGTTCTCCACCCCCAAAAACATATATATTTTTTTTTAAGTATTAGACCATTGTAATTTTTCTAATTAAAACTTCATTTTTTCTTCCCACAAAATTTCACTTTCATGGGGTAAATGTCCCCTTTACTTACTTTTACGCTTACTCACTTTCTCTTTCGTACTCATTTCCACACTCTCTCAACTAAAATTTAAACTTGCCATTTACTAAACTTTTCCTTTAAACGGCTTCTGTTTACTGCCCTTCACTACTTACCACTACCACCGTTGCTGCTGATGCTGCAATTATTGTTATATTTTTCTGATGGTGGTGGTACTCTTTACAGTTTATATAATAACATATAGTAGCACCATGTTGTTGGTAGGGAAGTTAATGGGAGAATCTTTAAAGTGTCTGCAGCGAAAGTTTTTAACAGCAACTAAATTGCAGTACATACTTTAATTTACTTTCGATTGCATGCACCATTTTTCTCCCGCTCTCTCTCACTCTCTCTGTGTCCTGATTTCTTTTTCTCTCTTTCCCTGCTCCTTGTGCTTTCAACCATTTAACACACTGTCTTATTTTCATGGCATTTTCGCGCTGCTTTTACTAAGTATTTGTTTTTCACAAGAGGCGTGTAAATAAAAGCGTACTACGGCCACGTCAAGAGCAAAAATAATACTAACAAAGCAAACACTTGAAGCTGTGAAAATGCAGTTAATGCAAACCAACCAACTTTATTGTCAAGTATTCTTATGTTGTTATTTATGACTTTCGCAATTCAGTCTTACTCTGAGAGAGGAAGAGATAGAAATTCACAAATGACCTCTGTTGTTACATAGGGCAAATTTAAAAGTAGTTGGGTAAGCTATTAATGGTGGTCCTCACACGCACTTATATATTTTTTCCAAAATAAAATCGGTTTTTTTAAAAAGAATACGATTTTTTTTAAGAATGACTCTTCAAGCTTATTGAATGGCCAGAAGATGCTTCCCATTTATATAAAAATATTTCGCTTTATCCAGACGGTTAAAACCGAGTAAAGGATGTGGGATGGTAGTTAAAGAGCAATAGGTCAATGGTGTCTATGGGTTAAATGCATACGGTTTCCACTCGTACGTATGTCTGTATGTATCTGTATATTTTTTTTTTCTCTCCTTGTTTAGATGCTGCTCTATCTATCAATCAACGCGTATGAATCTATACAAAAAACAGCGAAACTAAAAAAAAATAGACCAAAGCCATTTGATATTAGGTGTAGGGGAGAATAGATTGCTTGCCAAAACCAGGGGCCAAAAATAATCAATATTTCCAAATTATCAATGACCAAGAAAATCAAGAGCTTTCAGGTACCATGAAACAGTTTCGAATCTGTATATTGTTTCATGCCCTGTATGAATCTTTTACGATTTCAAAATGTTTGAGTGATATCTATAAAAAATATAATGAAATGTAATAATTCGATTTTTTCGCGGATAGTTTTGACTAATATGCAGGAGAACATCAGCTTTGAAAAATGCTTTTCTAAAATTGAGAACACAACCAGAAGCTTGGGCCTCTGCATAAACGCATCAAAAATGAAATTTTTGTGCACTGGAAAAGTTCCAAATGAATGTAAATCGGCCATACTGATCATCAGTTACAATTTTGAGCGGATGTAATCATTCAAATATCTTGGATCTATCATATCCGCGGACAGAACAGCCAAACAAGAAGTGAGTGGGAGGATCCATGCGAAAAACGTGGTCTTCTTTTCGCTATATAAAACTCTGAGTTCCTCGTTTATTTCTAAGCGAGAGAAGCTGAAGCTCTATAAAACAATAATTAAACTCGGCGTTATTTATGCTTCTAATGCCTGGGAGATGCGTAATTCGAGTAGAGAAAAGCTTAACATATTTAAGCGCAAAATCCTACCTCACGTCAACTATCGCCTACGTTACAACGCTGAATACCTAGTTGAGCTAAACGACTTCCAGATCGCCGACTACATCAAACTTCAGCGTTTTAAGTGGGATGGGCATGGTCTGAGGTTGGATCCAAAAGAAATTGCAAAAAAGATCTGCAATAGTGAGCTTGTTGCCTTATAAAAGGGGTCGCCAAAGAAAAAGCTAGATTGGCAGAGTTAATGAATATGCCAAGATCTTTAGATTGAAAAACTGGAATATGTTAGCAAATAATCGAGATTCTTTGTCGAAGTTATTGAGGGAGGTCAAGGTTGAATCGGGACCATCACACCATTAATCATGATGATGACTTCGATTTTTAATGAAAACTGCATGAAAACTATTGATATCCATAACCAAGGTTCGACAGCTGAGCATAGCAAACTGGGTTGACATTTTTGCTCAGTTAGGTTTGGCATTTCATCGCGAATCATGAACAATGCTTTCAAATTTTGAAAATTTACTTAAAAAAAAAAATCTTTTCGAGAAGTTCGTACTTGTTGGCCTTTGTCCTTCGACTACGTAGAAAAATGTATGCAAGGGTCTCGACTTACGTGCCTATAAAATACAGCTCGTGTAAGATTTGAGTTCATTAAGAATTATTATTCAGATTTATTGGGAAAAGTAGTCAAATTCCGATTAGAATGCCAAATATGATATTAAAAAACTAAATGCCATGAACTTATCTACCAGATTATAGTAAAAGAGTTCATTCTAACAATATTTTTGTTTCGTTTTATGATTTTACATTATCGAGCTCTTAAAAAAACACCCCATATAATCGTATGTTGAGGTATATTTCATGCGCGTATTATTTTCTCGACCTAAAATATTTACTATTTTGTGAGTTGTTATTTTTTTGATCAGAGATAATTATTATCTTTAGAGTTTTGAATTCTATATCGAAAATAATATTTTTCTTCATATTTTTCAGATCTAAAAACCCAAAATGGCCCATTTCACAAAAACAAAACTTTTGGAGTATATTTTGCCCTAAAACATAAAAAAAAATGTTAAATTTTAAAATGTTAAAAATCGCCGGATATATTTCACTTTAAAAGCTCTATCCCAAAATTTTCAGCATTAATTAATCATAAAAATTACTCAGATTTTTATAAAAATTAAAATTGCATTTTTGAAATAATTTAAAAAAAGAGTAACACAAATTTCGCTGGCCTTGGAGATACGTCCAACCACTCAGACAGGAAGACCATTGTACATAAAAAGTCATAATAGATATTATATAGATGGTAAGACTGAAAAATTGGTATGAGAGGTCTAGAAGTAGAAAAGTATAATCTTTATCCATACTCAGATCATCGCCACCCAATAGCCTAACTCTGGTTTTAGAAAACACCGCACAGCTTCGGAGAAAATGCTCCGCAGTGTCCTCATTCTCACGTCAATGATTCTCATGGTAGCCATATGCGGCCTATAGGCGTTGTGCCCTAAAATTACACCCACCAACACTCTCAGGTCCATCCTACTAAGTTTTATGAGAAAGGTCACTAGTTTCCTGTTTGGTTCTTTCACAAAGCACTTGGCTACTCTGCATAAGCCCAACTCAGACTAATGGGTAGACCTCATGAAGTCGTCAATCCATAGTTGAATCGATGTAGAATTGACGCAAAGAAATGGTTCAGGAGCTAGTGGTATGTCTATAAAACCTTCATTAGCAAATTTATTAGGAAACTCGTTCCCTGCAATACTGCAGTGTCTAGGCATCCAAATAAGTCAAACTTTGTTGTTCAGTTTTATGTTACAATCACCGACTAATTTCGAAGAGCAGCGTAGGTTAACAAGAACTTTTAGTGCAGCTTAACTGTTACTACAAATTCCGTCACTACTACCCCTGTCCTGCAGCGTAGGAGTACCATCCAGATTCGCTACCATCACTGGTTTTGGATCCGTAGCTGTAGAAAGTGTGCTGAAATCCCGTTAATAGCTTCTCTGGACTAGAACCATTGATCTCTAACCAGGATCAAAACATCATACTACCCACCGAAGCTAACGTAAAGCACTCGATTGTCCGCTGTATTCAAGAACAGTCTGCACCGCTCCGACAACAGTGGCTAGTGTTTTCTTCATTTCCCCAGACTCTGGCTGGCCTGAGAGTGTGTGTGTGTTGAAAATAAATCATCATTCACTTCTGAATCTGAGTCAGTATAAGTACCATTAGGTTTTAGCAATGAGTCCAGTCGTCTGGTCCCTTTTAAGAGTCTTGTATAACCTCGTTGAACTCTGCCAATCCTCCAGTTCACTGCAGAAGGTTCTATAAGAGTTCAAATTTGATTATCTAATTTCTTTTTTATATTCCTTCCTTAGTTCACAGTAGGCAGTCCAATCCGCTTGCAGCTGAGTTTTAAGAGCTCTGTTAAGAAGTTTGCTGAAAGTCTTCCGGAGTTTTGAAAGATCGGTCTTCCACCAGAGGACAACCTTACCCTCTCTTCTCCTACGTTCCGGGCATAACATCTCCTAAACCTGGATTAAAATTCGCCTCACTTTAATAAGATCATCATATCATGTCCAATCCGCTTTTCGCGGATTTCGGGGTACTTCCATCGAAGTAGTCTTGGCCGCGAGCCTCTATATAACAATGGTCTGATAGTGAATCCTTTTCAAATATTTTCTAACCAGTGATACGATCTGTTATTTTGTAGTTTGATAATATCATGTCATTCAATTCCTGTCTCCTGCTGGTTACGAAAGTCGGACTGGTGTCAACGTTCTGTATAACTAAGCGAGATGACAGAATAAAGTCTATGACTTTATGCCCCCTGAAGTACATTTCGTGGTACCCCAGAGTGTGTTCTATGATTTTGCGTCCCATCCCACAATAAGACCTAATCTCATGCGCATCTTATAACTTACGTAAACTCCCTCGTAGAGGGAGGGAGAGTAAAGTCGCAGGGAAAGTAGGCCGAGACAACGATTATCTCTAACTCCTTAACCTCTAATGGACACTTAATCATGACTACAACTAAGTCTTGGCAGCGGAATTGTCTTAAGGGGTTAAGAGTAGTCAGAGGCCTGAAAAAAATATTCTTTTCAATAATTCATTTTGCTAGTCAATTGTTTCATCTTACAAAAATAAAAACATAGCGTTAATATATCATGTTGCGACTTGGTTTTAGCAAATTTTCAAAAACAAAAATTAATGATTGTATAAGTTATCGCTGTTTATGTGGAGCCCGTTCCTTCAGAAGTTCCTTGCGGTGATCGTCACAAGTCCTTGGAGACGCATCTAAAATCAATCCGACAAGGGAAATTAGTTGTATTAATGGATAATTTTGTGCCTGATTGAAGTATTTTTTTCAAAACTAACAATATGGCGGCCGCAGGAAATATTTTTCAGATTTCCGAGAAAAAAAACCCACAATTAATTCTTAAAAAAAAAATCGAAATTTTTTAAAAACATAAATCCTTCGATCAGACACGAGTTTTTTATGTTTTTGAAAAGCAGTATAAATTTTATTGAAACGTACCAAGCAGGTTTGAAGTTACAGTGATCACCAGCTCAAAAAACCTAGTTTTGAGAAAAACGCATTTAAAGTTTTGCTATCGAGCTCCAGAGCTCCGAAGCGCCCTTTGTTAATTGTTGAATAACTCGAAAAGTATTTGTCGGATTCACTTCAAAGTTTCACACAATATTTTTAAAATATTATACTTTAAGTGCAAATAAAAAGATATAAATTTTTGGAAGTTCTGACTACCCCTAACCACTTAACGAAATACAGTCGACCGCTTTTGTCATAATAATACACGTACGCGGACCAACCTCTCGCTCTTTATAAAGGATATATTCCCATTTTAAATCTTATAAGCACTGTATTTGTCCTTTAGACATCAACGGTTCTTTTATTAATATTATTTGAGTTGAGTTGTCAAGGAAGTAATTACTTTTTTTTGTGTTTTGTTATTTTAAGATATGCAGAAATGAAAATGATCTAGAACATTATGCTGCAGAGTTTCATTTTAACGAGGAACTGTGAAACGTTCTTGGCCACTTGAATTCAAATTTTGGCATCATCTGTCTTTTAATAAACTGCTTAACAAATTTAATTTTATTTATTGTAATCTATTATTTCAATGAAATTATTTCAAATCCTTGGTTTAAAAAACAATGAGCTGCCTTCATAACCACTAACAATAATATTATTTTTTTTCATTAGTTGAAAATTCAATTGGTTATATAAATATCTTGAAATACTCTCATGTGCATGAAACGAGTATTGTATCTTTATATACCATAATCTGCTGCTTGAAATTACGAAATGCTCAAAAACAAATATTTAAAGTTTTTACGAAATGTAGTAACCAACATAAAAGAAAACACTCGAAAAACATTCTAACAACTATTAATTCAACCTTCGATAAATCTACATTCATTGCGTTCAGATGCGCCCATTATACTCTTTAATTACTCTACCTGCAGATAAATGTGTGCACTTGAAAATCTCAAAGGCGTGCAGGTTATAAATAATCTTCACTTCCACTCAGCATACCGCATCGAGCATAGCTTATCGCCAATGGTTACATGCATGCATACCATTTGTACACATACATATGCAGTATATTGAACCGTAAAGTAACAATCTTTTATTTACAATTCGCCCACTCCGTTCATTTGTTTTTTTTTTATGTTTTCACACTCACCTTGGCCAAGTTGCGTAGTTGCAGCCATTCATATTCCTTTTTACGTGCAGTTATCCAGGCTTTGCTATCCTCCGGTAACTTTCCCTCTTGCTTTCAATAAACCCTATTTTTGCTGAGCTAGTTGGTGCTTAAATTGCTACCAAGGATTTATTGCAAAAAAACAAAAAAAAGAGGAGGTGCTTCCTGCAGGGCAAGGTGAGAAACTGAGGTTTTTCTATAGATTCCTTGCTCTAATGTATAATACATATCATACGCATATTTACATATATACATATGTATGTACACAGATGGTCATTAAAATAGGTACGCTGCTTTTATCTATTGATTTGCTCGTGGTACTTTGCGGATAACACTTGCATTTTAACTAATTAAGTGAAAAATATTCAATTTAACGTAAGAAGCGAACTCGATTGTTCATTTAATAATTTAATTAATATTAATATGAATTTCTCTCAGCATTGCACATTCATTCTTCGAAAGGAAAGAAAATCGTGCAAATTTATCGCTGAATCACTTGGGCGTTCCGCAAATTTCTTGTAAATGTGTTTAAGCCAAAAAAAAAACCACAGCACGACGTGGTGGCAAAAAGAAAATGACTTACGCTATTGATAATTTAATTGCGACTCTTGCCAAGAGGGATCCTTTTAAGTCATCAATTGCCATTGCAGCTGAAATGAACAACGTAGTATTAGCGAGAACCGTAAGGTGTCGCTTGAATCTATCAGGTAGAACAGCTCGCACAGTTCTTCTGTTGCAACTAGCAAATTTAAGGAAGAAGAAAAGTTTTGCCCAAGAGCACAAGTCGTGGTGTGGACCAGAGGGTATGAATTATAAAAAAACATCCTTTGGAGCGATAAAAATTTATTTGGAAATGATGCCTAAAGGACAAAAGTTGCCAACGTGATTCAGAAAAAAAAACATTGTCAAGAGCGGTGGAGGCAACACAATGATTTGGGGATTCTTCTCTTGGTATAGAGTAGGACCTGCTAATCTCATAAACAATACAATTGACAAATTTGTTTACAGAAGTGATGCTACCATTCGCAGTGGAGAATATGCCACTTCGGTTGCTATTTAAACAATTTAATGGCCCGAAATACTCTTTAATGTTAGTACGTGAATGGTTTTTACAAAATAATGTTAAAGTTACGGATTGGCCGAGCCGAAGTCACCCGACCTTTTTTAATTTATTCCTCGGAACAATTCAAGTTAATACATTTAATAATTAATTACAGTGAGTAGTTCCAAATTGATGCAGAAATTACAAAAACAAAATGTTCCACTCTTTGTCAGAGCATAGCCTCTTCCAACGTCTGCTGTCGTATGCACAGCTCTTCATTTGACTCCACGAACCAAAACTCTCGCTTTCAGTACGCACCGTTCGCACGCACGTCGTATTTCGCCAACCACTGTTTTCTTCTTGTGAACTACACGCGATTGCCATTTTCGTAATATCGATGTAGTATTTTCGAAGCGTATGGCCAATCCAGCTCCATTTTCTTTTTTTGATTTCTGAGCTGACCGGCATACTGTTTGGAAGCGCGTAGAAATCTTCATGTGAAATAGTGCCTTGGGCGAAAAACTCAGCAGATTATTCGTAGGCATCTGTTAATAAAAACGAGCAATTTATTGCAGATCGCGTTAGTGACTTTCCGTGTCTCGGAGCCGTACAGAAGTACTGGCTTGATGCTTGTGTTAAAGATCCTTAATTTGGTGTTGCGCGAACTTTACTATTGCGTGAGGCTCCGTTAACATCTATACCGCCATCCTGAGCTATCGCACTGGCCAGTTAAGTGAACCATTCAACGTTATCAATTATTATATGTAGTGTCGGCACCCAAACGGATGGTTATAGGTTCTGCTATCGTTGCGTGAATGTGAGAGAGCTTTTGAAACGGATTCCACTGAATTCCATCTGGAGCTTCGCGGTCAGTTTTCTCAAGACCCCATCCAGCACTAGGATAAACAGCAAAGGGGATAAAAGGTTATCTTGCCGCACTCCATTTGTTATTTTAAACTTGTCGCTCTTTAAAGATTAGATATTAATTTATCTAGTACGCCACGTCTCTGTACTTCCCAGATAACGTTTCTATTTATGGTGTGAAAAGCACGCTCAAAGTAAAAAAAAAAATATTGGATAAAGGAGAATATCGCTGACTGCTCGACGATGAGCCCACGGATATTAATGTGATCAGCACAAGGTCCTTGATGTCTGAGTCCATTTTCCTCAGCTCTAAGCATGACGTTAAGGAACGGGAAAATACAGGCGAGGGTAATGAAATCTAGAACTTTTTGCATGGTATTCAGCAGCGTATGCCTTTCTAGTTCTTGTAGAAGGTGAGGGAGGCCACTTTTCTTAGGTATCGTAACTATGACGGGCTATTTCCATACTCTCAGAGTTCGTACCGTTGACCAAACTTTCTTTAAGAGGCGCTGTAAGATTGGGGAGAGTTAGTCGGAGCCGCATTTTAGAATTTCCGTTAGTACTTTGTAGGTACCACCAGCTTTACTGATTTGCATTTCAGCTTTAACTTATGCTAATGAAGGGGCCGCCGTAGACGAATAGATTGGTGCGTGACTACCATTCGGAATTCAGAAAGAACGTAGGTTCGAATCTTGATGAAAGACCAAAGTGAAGAAATAGTTTTTGATAATAGCGGTCGCACCTCGGCAGGCAATGGCAAACCACCGAGTTAATTTCTGCCATGCAAAGGCTGCTCATTAAAAATATCTGCCGTTCGGAGTCGGTTTACAACTGTAGATCCCTTCATATGTGGAACAACATCAAGACGCACGCCACAAATAAGAGGAGGAACTCGGTCAAACACCCAGAAAGCGTTACGTGCCAATTATAAATATGTATCGTTTAGATACGCTGCTGTTTCCGCCTCATACGCAGTGCTATTTATTAGGTTGATTTTTTCATTTTTCACTAGCTTTTTAATATCAATTTGGGATGTATTGAATTCAATTCTCAAATTTTGTTTGAGCTGTCCGTTTGTTGTGCTATTGTGCCTACTTTGACAACTTTTGGAGAAATTTAAAGAAGTAAATCGTGAAGAAAACATTCAAAACTAAGAAGGTTTTATGGTAAAAAATCCAAGTGCTATGATATTCCACTCCCACAGAAACCCTTTCGAAGGATTATCAATTCTTCGCCAAACCGAATACAAAAAGTCATTGAAAAGCACAGTGGACACAGAGTTTAACGACTAAACTTTGATTATTTAGACAGCATTTTTAATAAAATCACTAAGTTCTTTTTTTATCATATCTAAATATTTTTATTTCGTACCTATTTTAATGACTACATGAATATTTCCTTTTTGTGCCTATTGTCAAAAGATTTAGTTTTGAAAAATCTTTGAATTGGTGTATTATTTATATTTTTCTTATTAATCTATGAAATTAAAACCAGGTGCAATTGAATATCTGTTATTATTGGTTTAAAAACCTTGCATGTATGTATATGAACCTAAGGGAACTTATTTTAATGGTCATATGTGTATATAAATTCCACACTTGCATTGCAGTAAGTTTTCAACGCAGTTTCTGCTTTGGAGATTTCATAGTTTTTTCAATTTTAATATTCCTTACTTGGGCACATTTTCTTTTTTCTCTTCTTTTTTTCTTTCTACAAGTTTTGTTATTTTTTGTTTCCTAAACTATGAGTTTGCTTGGTTTGTATGTGATATACTCCTTTCAAAAAAACAAGCAATGTGCATTACCACATAAAGTTTCAAGGTAGTTTCGTTAACCGACTACTCTCCTAGGAGTTCATGTGTGGTAAAGTCTGTGGCAGATTCATATGCAAAAGTATACTAAAAGAATTTGGTTTCTTGTATAATAAAAAAGCACATTTTTGCTTATGAACGCGTCAATTCCTTTTTGATTGTTGTCCTTTTCGGCATTTACGACCTGTCAACCGATTTTGAGAGAGCAGGAGAAAAACCAACTTTATTAGCACATTAAAGCTCTCTGTATTTGAAGTGAAAGAATTTTTGCATTTTCTTCATTTGCTGTGATAGTTATTCTTACTCATGCTAAAATCAATATACATACATACATTAGTGTGATACTAGAATTTCGTTGTAAAAAGTCTGCATTTTTGGTTTTTCAAAAATCCTCAAAGGTATATTTTATGGGCATAAGGACAGAGAATAGGAGAATATAAAGTTAATAAAAAAATTGCTTTCATTCAAAATATCAAGAAAACTGCAAAAAATTACCTTTCAAATTATTGCTTTTGGCGCAAATTTCATTTAAGTACTTCGTACTGATGCAAAGTACTCCTCCATACATAATGTTTCACAGTGGAGGATCGAGTACGGAGACTTTACAGCGCATCAATATTTTGACCAATTTGACTACTTGAATTATCTCTTTTTAATTTTATATTTGAGAGCTTGGCTTGTTATGTAGCAAATACCATATAAATATAGTGCCAAATTGTATGTAAAAATTAAAAAAATCAAAAAATTTGTTAACCAAATTACACGATTTTTAATTAGAGTTTCTAGAAAGTTTAAATTCTAAAATTTTAGTAAAAAAATATCGCGCCTTCGTTAAATGGCAAAAATGATCAAAACACCTTCCGGCGAAAAAATTACCAAAAATCAACGGAAATTTTGAGCTTCTGCATATTTGAACTTTATTATACCTACTAGAATGTAAAATTTTGATTTAAATTTACTGATTTTTTTTAGTTCCCACTATGTCTGAAACTTGGTTTTTATATTGGCTATACAACTAATTAATTTCGCATTTTTTTTTTAAAAACAATTTATTTAAGTATAAAAGTGAGAAAAATTTTTTATTCAAAATATTGTCCATCGGAAGCGGCAACTTTTCCCCATCTTTCAGGCAATTTATGGATTCCATCCCAAAAAACGTCTCATCTTTTGCACCAAGAAAGCGATCAAGCCATTTTTTAATATATTCAACATTGGTGAACCGTATTCCAGAAAGGTGATTCTGCATCGACCAAAACAAGTGGTAATTAGAAGGAGCTATGTCTGGGGAATTTCCCATTCGGCATTTTCCGAGCATTGTCATGATGGAAAATCAATTTCTCGTGTCTGGTCGCCCATTCTGGCCGTTTTTCGGCTATTGCTTGCTTCAAACGTATCAATTGTTGCCTGTATAGCTGTCCCGTGATCGTCTGGACCGATTTTAACAGCTCATAGTACAGCACACCCTTCTGATCGCACCAAATACAGAGCATTACCTTCAAACCATAAATATTCGCTTTGGTGCCGATTTGGCTGGTTGGCCTGGCTTCACATATGATCTTTTACGCTTTGGGTTGTCGTAATGAATCCACTTTTCATCGCCAGTGACAATACGATGCAAAAACGATTTCTTTTTGTTGCGATTAAACAGCATTTCAGACATGCAAAATTGTCTCTCAACGTGTCTCGGCTTCAATTCGTGTGGCACCCAATTTCCTTGTTTGTGAATGTATCCAGCTGCTTTTAAACGTTTAGAAATGGCTTGCTGAGTGACTTTCAATGTTTTTCCAAGTTCTTCTTGAGTTTGACATGGATCTTGATCGAGTAATACCTCCAATTCTTCGTCTTCAAACTTTTTTGATGGACCTGATCGCTCTTTATCTTCTGTGTCAAAACCACCACTTTTAAATCGTGCAAACCACTGCTGACATACTCTAACCTCTGGAGCATATTCAGGATAAGCTTCTGAGAGTAAACGATGCGCTTCTGTTGCGCTTTTCTTTAAATTGAAGAACAAAAGCAAGCCTCTCGGCAAATGCTGTAAACTGTAATAAAAAAAATTTGTGTGTTTTCGCATATTCACTGTGACATATCAAATTGACTTGATTTTTTGGCGTGCTTTCACATAAATAGAATAGCTATCACTGTCAAAATATTGACTATATAAATAGATATGAGGTTAGTTAGGTTAGGTTATGGTGGTAGTCGGTCTGCACGACCAACTCACTTAGACCTTACAGGTCCGTTGTGATACCACTGTGCTACACGGGAACCTCATTTATCTTCCTTCGTGGAACCATTTCGTGGCTCTTATGAAGCGTAGTATTGATGCCAACCCCACGCCAGTTCTGTAAGAGAATTAAAAAAGTATTTACCTAAACAACCTGCTCTGATTTTAGCTAGAGCTGGACAACTGCAAAGGAAGTGCTCAACTGTTTCTTCCTCTTCCTCATCTCTGCAACTTCTGCAATATTCATGGGAGAAAACTCGTAGTCTCGAGGAATGCCTGCCAAATAGCCAGTGACCGGTTAAACAAGCCACGACCTTCGAGATATTGTCTCTTGAGAGACTAAGCAATTCCTTTGTTTTTTTCCTGTTTATTTGCGGCCATAGTAGCCTAGCTGTTAGACACGTATCTTCATTTCTCCATGACCTATTGACCTCTTGGATAAAGTGGTTTTTTATTATTAGTTTACTCGTGGCCATGGGTATTCCAATGGTACTTTTATCACTCAGCAGTTGGAGAGCGGTACCTTTTCTGGCTAGCTCATGAGCTCTACAGTTTCCCTCAATATCTCTATGTCCCGGAACCCAAATAAGGCTGACCTTGAATACGTCACTAATATCATTTAGAGCTGCCCGGCATTCCTGTGCAACCTTCGATCTTAGTAAAGCCGCATTCATTGATTTGATGGCCGCCTGGCTATCCGAGAATGTATTTATAATCGTTTTTGTTACGGCGTGCGTATTTAGGTATGTAGCCACTTCTTTTATAGCTAGTACCTCTGCCTGATAGACGCTGCAGTAGTCTGGTAGTCGAACGGATAGTTTCAGTCCTAATTCCTTCGAGAAAACTCCGTAGCCAACCTTATCGTCTAGCTTGGAGCCATCTGTATAAAAGTTTAATTCCCCCTTCTCCATGGCCTTGTTGTATGCCACTCCCTTCTTGACGGTATACTCGTCTTGAAGACCCTTTCAAAGGTGAGTCTAGGGATAGAGTAGTCTATTTCTTGTTTATGACTATTCAGAGAGTGCAAAATGGAAGCGTGGCCAAAGCACCGGCCTTCCCATAGCGCCATACTTTTTAGTCTGAGCGCCGAGGCGGCGGCCACGTGTTTTCCTACCAGATTTAGGGCAGGTAAGTTGATTAGCACTTCCAGCGCTTTGTTTGGAGTAGTCCTTAAGGGGGGGGTAGGGTTTAGCGCTAAAAAAAACACTTTTTTTTTGAATTTTTTACAGAAATATGGCTTAAGATACTTTAATAAAATCAGTTGCATGTTATTGTACATCTTTTCCATGATTGAATTATAAAAGGTTTGCTCAGTAAGCAGCTTTCTCATTCCCTCTTGACAAATCGGCTCCCTTAGCAAGGCACTGGGTTGCTAGCTCTAGAAATTTTGACTAAAAGAGGAGGAAAAGTAAAATTTGTAGAAAAAACATTTCATTTTCAAAATGAACTGCTTACGAGCAACAACTCGCTCAAGAGTTTTCATCGGTATGTCGGACTATGGTAGTATGACATGAAGTAGATAGCGCTTAAGTCAGGACATGATAGAGTATTTGACGCAATCCGAGATCGAGATGGAGAATTAACAAAGCTTTATTTCTTATGATGTGGTGATTTAAACGGAACTCATGTTTTGCAAAGAGATAGCGTTTTCTAAAGAGTTACAGCAGGGAGAATTATTGAATAGTTCCGACGCAATCGATTACATTACAGACCTCATTATAAAAAAGTTGGCAGAACTTGTTTCCAATGAGCCCACCTTTCTATGGATGGATGAAGTGTCCAGAGGAGGCTTAGAAAAGCACAGTACCAGTATGAAAGAGCTTCTCATAAAAAACCATCTACCGGAATCGGGTTAAAACTTTAGGGCCTTCCAATTGTGGAACGCGCGCTACAAATAGGAGGAGGATCTCGGCGAAACACCTAACAGAATTGTACGTGCCAATTATTTATTTATTTTTAACAAAATAGTTTCATATTGGCGAAACGTTGCGATTGGTTTTAAATTTAAAAATTAATTCACAAAATAAAATCTTGGATTATGTGAAATAATTTCTTGTTTTAATATTAGACTTGGCAATTTCCGCTAATCACTTCTATCTATACCATTATTTACATTCAAATATTAATTAAAATTTATTTTTTAAGCCGTTCGCAGTTTGTTTCCATTTAAGTAACAAAATACTATTTTGCTACCATTTTTACCAAAAAGGATTTAATTTTTTCCTTTTTATGCACCTTCTTAAATACAACCTTTTGTAAGGGAGTGTCAAAATTCAAATGTCACTAGTGAGCAAACCTGTAATAATTGAATCATGCATCTTTTCAATAAGTTTTTAAAAAATATTAATAATAAAATATTGACAAATAAGCCCATGACAGAGTTTTTTTGGAGATATGTTTTTCGAGAGGTGCTCTGCGGTGCCAATCGGCATTCGTCGTAGAATCATCTGAAACTAAAAAAGTCGAATTTTTCAGTTAAAGTATGACGTAATGCTCCCCCCTACATTAATAAAATTTTTTTTTTTCATTTTTGTAGTTTTGGTGGCAAAAAAACGTAAAACGAGCATTTTTGGCGAAAAATTTCGCCATATTTGTAAGTGAAAAACAACCTTAAAAAAAAAATAAAAAAAAACAGTGCAGGGGGAGGTATTTTTGATTTAGAAAACGTGTGCCAAATTTGAAAAGAATCGGTTGAATAGTTTCGGAGTTGTGATTGGCACCGACTTTTAAGAAGTCGTTTCGGGAAAAACGCGTTTGAAAAAATGACTCTGAGAAATTATCGATGCTCCGCATTCGAGGTAGAGTGCCTACAAAGGCTATAACTTTGAGAGTTCTGCTCCGATCCACTTAAAATTTTGACACAACATTCTTGAAATGATTTACTATAAGATGAGTGAAGAAAAAAAATTTCGATGTTGTGACCCTACCCCTCCCCCCCTTAAAGCGTCAGAGATGCATAAAAAAACTGTTCTTTGGACCTTACTCATGATTTTAGCGTAAGTCGCCTTTTGAGCAGATGGCCACCATACAAGTATTTCGTACATTAAGATTGGCCTAACTACCGAAGTATAGAGCCAGTGCGTAATATGGGGTGTTAGTACACATTTGATACCGACCGCTTTTTTGCAAGTGTATAATGCAACGTTGGCCTTCTTTACTCTTTCCTAAATAAGTTGTGAAAACTTGCACTAGTAACTGCGGCAAATGTTCTATAGAAATTAAAAAAAAAATAGAGTTTTGAAGTGAATTTAAAAATTTTTTTTTAGAAAATAATAAACAAGAAAATTTAAAAAAATTAGTTATTCTAAGTGTATAAGATTTTCTTTTTTTAATTTAAAGGTAAAAATCATGTAAAATTTAGCGAAACTTTTATATTAGTGGAAGAAATGCAACCCACTAGGTACATATTCTTTTGGTTGACATAGCACGTTTATACAATTTATTTAAACGAACAGGCGACATTTTTTATGTGGAGAAAATTCGCAACACCTTCAGGCGAACAAATTCTAAAAACCAACGAAAAGCGACTTCAATCGTACTCTTTATTATACTAAAATATAATATGCTATAAAAAAATGTTTAATAAATCTTCAAAACTGAATTTATACGGTTTTTGTTATACAATGAGTAATACTTGTATACAAAAACAATAGTTTACATTCAAAGAAAAAATAAAAAATATTCAAAACTGGTCAATATGTTGATGTGGTATCTTTTGTTGTCTAATTTTATGCAGATAGTTCAATCGAAATAGTTGTAAAATGATGAAGAAGAAAACTATCGTTAAACAAATTTCTTGATTATATACATTCTATCTAAAAAGTACCGGAAATCGTTCAATAAAACGCAACATAATTGTTTAATCATCAAAATTTATTTTGTTGCCTTCAAAATAGGCTTCATTCGAAGCAATACACATATGCCAATGATTAGTGCAGTCACTAAAGAACCTTTTAAACATGTTTGAGGAGATCTTCTTCAGCACCTTCAGCGAATTCTCCTTAATAACCTCTATCGACTCAAAGCGGTGTCCACGGAGTGGCAATTTAAGTTTTGGGAAAAGGTAAAGTAACAGGGTGCTAAATCCGGTGGTCAAAAAAATGCTCACAATATGAGCCTAGTGCGACGGTGCGTTATCATGGTGCCAGATCCACTCGTTTTCTTTCCACAAATTCGGCCGTTTCCTACGCACATTCTCTCCATTCTCACACAAGCGTCACATACCTTTCAAATAATATTCTTTATTTACCGTAGAACAATTCAGAAAAAATTCCGGGATTCCCAGTGGCCAACACCATGATAATCAAAGAAAAAGTAGCATGACTTTCCCTTTTGACCGATATTGACGTGGTTTTTTGGGTTTCGGCTCATGTGGATAGCGTCATTCAGCCGCCTGTCGACTGGTTTGCTAATCAAACTCATACCTATACCTACGTCCCATTCTTGTTATGATGCGCTGGATAAACGTGGGTCCGAATTCACTTGATCAAGCATGTATTCAGCCACCTTCTTCCGATGAATTTTTTGAAAGAAATTAAACTCTCTTGAAACGACTTGAGCAGCCACGCATCTCATGCCCAATTGATGGTGTGAAATGTTGGAAATCGATTCGTGAGACATACTAAGTTCACGAGCTATCTCCCTCAAACTTAAATGATGTTCATCCGCTGAAGACGTTGATAGTGACCAGATCGGGGCAAATCTTCCACTTCCACGACTTCTGGGCCCTCTGCAAAAGCCTTATGCCTCTTGTAGACCCGTGTTTTTATAAAGCACACTTGCCATAGCCTGCGACATTTTCAACGATTCGGCACACGAAATCCCGTTCAAAACACAAAATTCTAGACATATGTGTAGCGCGCGCTTTTTAAATGAGCAATTACTAAAATTTTTTGACAGAATGTAAATATCGTCTGACATATATAACAGTTTGGTGTGACTAAATAAACTAATATTAAGTAGTATTTACAACAAATCAAGTAAGCATAGCGATAACAAATATGGTTTTATGGAAGGAAACTGCCTCAGTGGGCATGCACCAGCAGTTGTACGCTCTTATAAAAAAAATTATAAACAAATATAATTTCCTGCATCACGTTACAGAGTGGAGTCACCCTTCTGGAAACCGTTTTTAGTATCAGACGGCTCGGACAAATCTTTCCTAGCTCTCACTAAGTTGATGATATAACTTCACGTCATGTTGCACAGCCGTATGAGTTTTCCGGGGCTGACAGTCATCGCGTCTTATGGGCAACTAATTCTGGTGTTATTGAAAGCGACTTTCGAAATAGGCAAAGAGAAAAGGGAAGTCAGTAACTCCTATTTGGTTTTTTGCGCAGGTTTGGTTTGAGTAAATATTTCGCTGATGAAAGGAATCTTTATCGAATGCTGGGGAATCTTAATGGAAATAAGATGTCATAAATAACTTGAAACGTATGCGAAAGAAATGTTTATAGCACTCACAATATTTTAGTTGACAAAAATGGAAGTTTTAATATGAAATTGAATGAAAATAATTATTGTTAATGCTTTCACAATTCGATGGCTTTATAAAAATCATAAAATTGTTTAAGTATATTCACAATGGAAGAGACAAAGTATTTGAATGACTGGATGAGCTGTAAATGGGCTACGATAGCTTTTACATAGGTCTTATGAAAACCGTGACCAGAAACGTGCCTCAAACGAGATACTAAAATTATGCGAATATACGCGAACTTCTCCTGGAAATTTAAAAAAATTGTTTGTTGTTAAACCAGTCGTTGCATCATCATACTCCCGCTTCCAAGTCTAGCAAGAACTCAGAATCTCAGCTGAGCAGCTTTTTTGACATGTTGGTAAGCTACTTCGTGGCCTTAAATGCTGATATGAGCTTTTATCCAAAAGAACTCCTTTTTGTGTCTTTGGCGTAGTTGAAATATTTGCTCACACATAGGCGCAATAGACACACGTGCCAATTTTTGTAGGGCATCGATAGCTATTACTTCAGCCTAGAAAGTTATGCAAACATTACGCATTTTTCAACCTATTCTATTCCCAGAGACCGTAACACTTGTTAATAATGAACGCCGCCCTGCAGTCTCCGGTGTCCTGCTTACTTCCATCGGTATACAAGTTGATGTGAGTTGCATCATCTTTTAGTTCAGCATTGACTTCATTAGCTGCTTTAGGGTCTTATATGTGATGCCTTGTGCTTTAGCAGGATGCAGTTGATCGCACGATCGAACGCTTTGCTGAAGCTATATATCCTCTGGAAGCGAGAGGGCATAGTTACGGGTTAAGTGTGTTAAAGAGTACTAGTAAAATATTTCATTCTTCTATAAGTAATACATCAAAGATCCAAATTCGCCTTAAACGCCAAAAACTAGAAAACATAAAAACAAAAGCAACGCACTCGTGCTTCAGCTAGTTGTGAGTACCATTCGGAAGAGTACAGGTTCGGAACTCCGGGCACGAAACACCAAACGATGGAAAAATCATAATTTCTCATAGCGGTCGCTCCTCGGCACGTAATGCAAAGAGCAGATATTTCTTTTTCTTTCTCATAAAAAGCTCTCATAAAAAGAAATATCTGCTGCTCAAAGACGGCATAAAACTGAAGATCACTCCATTTGTGGAACAGCATCAAGGCGTGTCAATTATATGTATATTTAGGGTGCGTAGGGTAGTTGAGGAAACATTATTTTTCTTGTTGTTATTTTTCAGATAAGAAATGGAGGACTACAACTTAACTCAAGAAATGAAGAGGTGTGCAGTTATCTTCAGTATTTGTGCAAATCGCACCGATCTAGAATCCTCTTTCCTTAAGTGCGCCCGTTCATTCGTTTTAAAGTTCACCGGGAATTGGAAATATCAGGTTTCGATGCAGAATTTATTGCAAATCGCAAAAAAACACGAGGAATATTCTGCCACAGATCGATCTGCAGAATTCAACAAGTCCCTGCGATCTTTGGCAGCGAGGACTAATTAAAGTCAAAGAGGGTATTTGCGAGGGAGCTTCATATTTCTGAAGGTCTTATTCGTCGAGTTGTTTATGAAGATCTCCGGTATAAATACTACGTCATGCGCAGAAGGTATTTTATGTTGTATCAAACACGATGACAGTGAGTTATCTGATCAAAACGACTTCTAAACAAAACTATGCACTTTGAAGCGTCTGAAATCTTATAGTTTTTTCTGATGAAACAAATTTTGTTCAAGCAGAAATGTCAAAAGGCTACGTTCCTACAGAAGTTTCTGTTGTCATGTACACGTAGCTTTCAACCACTGTAATGGTTGTAGGTGTTGTGAGAAAAAACGGGCATGCCATGCTACCATATTTCTTTACTTAAGGGGCCCATGTGAGCCCGAAAAAATGGACGATTGTCATAATTTTTTTTAAATATGTTTTAGAACTTTTATTCAAATTAGGCATATATCATACTGAAGGCTAACTCTCGAAGAATAATTAAATGATTATTGTAGAAAAATGCCTTTTAGTGAATTTGAAGAGTTTATTTACCCCAAAAAAAATTTTCCGCTTTGCACCGAAAAAACGATTTTTGAGGGGTTGAAAAATTAAAAAAAAAATTAATTCCAGCGAACTATGCAAATATTTACTATTGTGGGCAAAAAGTAAGGTGAATTTGGTTGTAAAATGAAAAATCTTTATTTATTCTTGTAAATCAATTTCATCCCCTTCAAAATAATCCCCTCTCTATGAAATACACTTATGCCAACGATTTTTCCAATCCTTGAAGCATGCCAAATAGTCCATTTCCGGTATAGCCATCAGCACCTTCTTCGATTCAGCTTTTATCTCCTCAATCGACTCGAAACGCGTTCCCCGGAGTGGTCTCTTTAATTTTGGGAATAGCCAGAAGTCACACGGAGCCAAATCAGGCGAATACGGTGGTTACGGAACGATATGCGTGGAATTTTTGGCGAAATGGTCACGAAGAACTAGTGCAGTGTGAGACGGTGCATTATCGTAATGCAGAAACCGAGAGTTGTTGGCCCATAATTCTGGTCTTTTTAGACGAATTGCTTCACGTAAACGACGCATAACGCTCAAATAATATTCCTTATTAACAGTTTGGCCAGGTGGAAGGAATTGATAGTGCACCACACCACGAAAATCGAAAAAAACTGTCATCATGAAATTTATTTTTGAACGACTTTGACGTGCTCTTTTCGGTCTGGCCTCGCCTTTAGCACGATATTCGCTTGATTGGTCGATTGTGTCAGGGTCGTAAGTATAAATCCAAGTCTCATCTCCCGTAATGATGCATTTGAGCTTGTCCTGATAGTCTGAAAGCATTGTTTCACACACATCAACGCGACGACTTTTTTCCAAGAACTTGAGAGTTTTCGGTACCAAACGAGATTTAACTTTTCGTAGGCCCAAATGGTCTTTACAAAATGGTTTTCACAGATCCTTCTGATATTCCGATCATATCAGTAAGGTCTTTAACAGTCAACCGACAATTTTTGAGCACTAGCCTTCTGCGACATGCTAAACGTTTCCGCTGCCGAAATTGCATTCCGTAAACAAAATTTGATGGCACTTCTCTGCTCAATCAAATCAGACATAGTAAAAATCGAAAAATGCACTCTTGGTCGTTTGCTAAACACAAGCGTAAATATATTACTGATAATGACATTCACATGAAAGTTGTCCCAGATGTTATTAACAGTGCTGCCAACTCATGAAAAAAATAACTAGAGCGAAATTTTAGTCCCGCGAAGTTTGACAAATAAATTCCCCTTACTTTTTGCCCACAGTAGTATAAAAAGTGAGCTGTATGAGCTTTACGACGACATAGACATAGCGCAGCGAATAAAGATCCAGCGGCTTCGTTGGCTGGGTCGTGTCGTCCGAATGGATACAAACGCTCCGGCTTTGAAAGTATTCGATGCGGTACCAGCTGGTGGTAGCAGAGGAAGAGGAAGGCCTCCTCTGCGTTGGAAAGTTCAGGTGGAGAAGGACTTGGCTTCACTTGGTGTGTCCAATTGGCGCCGGTTAGCACGAGAAAGAAACGACTGGCGCGCTTTGTTAAACTTGGCCAAAATCGCGTAAGCGGTTATCGCGCCAATTAAGAAGAAGAAGAAGTATAAAAAGTTCAGATTCACGAGGTTGTAATTTCGAATAATACAATAAAAAAATAGTTTATGCAAATCGGTCAAAAAGTTTTGCGTGCACTTCTCGTTCCAAGAAAGGTCGCGCGCTTCCACGGTCTGTAACTTTCGTTCTAGTGCTCCGATCTTTATGATATTTTGAATTCGAATATGCTATAAAAGAATTTTCGATTTTTTAGTCCAACACTATGTAAGCATTTCGAGTGAATTATAGTGTATATATCAAGATTCTAGAGACAGCAGAGAAACCCTGGACTGATGGTGTACGCGGTGACTGCCCGACATGCATCTTTCAATGAGAATCTGCTCCTTCACTCAAAGCGATGGCGACACAAGATTAAATGGCTACATAACATCGAACTTATGGCTGCCTAACTCCTCAGACCTTAGTTCCCTGGATTACTACATATGGGGTGGAGTTGAGCGTGAAAACCATAGGCATCCTCATAACACATTTTTTCTTTAAAGTTTGCAATTAACACCGGTATAGTCCATATGAATAAGGAGAATTTTATTCGGTTATAGCAGCTAACGGAAAATGTATTGAATAATTTTATAGATACATATATAAAAAGTTAGTATTACGTAAATAATTCGCGAAACTTCATTGAAGTTTGTTTAAAATAAGAGCTAATTGGTTTTACTCTCAAATGCCGTACGCAGCCGTCTTACTCAAATTTACTAATTACACAAACTGATTGTCGGCAGTATCAGTATTGCCGACATAAAAATCAGACTCCAGTGATATAAAAGATTCTCACAATACAATATTGGAAATACCCCCTTTTTAGTAAGAAGACCAATTTATCGTCTTTCTTTAAATTAAATATTACGAAAAAATATAAAAGGCAACGATTTCCCTATACTCCGATGCAAATACACTCAAACATACGAACATATTTTAATAACACCTAAATTTGTTTTCATTACACCTAACTTTATGGGCATTCTTTAGTAGGGCGCCCACTACCTAATTTTTGCATCAAATGACTTTCAGTTACTACAACAAATTCATACCTTTTTTAGTCACCATTCCTGGATGGAATTTAACATAAATGTTAAACTTACTTAATCCTTTGCTGTATAAGTATAATGCAAACGAAAATTAAATTTAAATATTTAATTTCGCTTTCAATATAATCCTTTCTTTCACGCACAGACGCCACTCGTGATTGGTATCATTCGCTCGCACACACGCACTCATTTGAATGTGACAGCATTACCAGCGTACAAGTATTGCGAGAAGGTGACGGCCTACTGCGATAAAGCAATTTTGAATAAGCTTAATTTACCTTCAGCTTGTCGATGCACTGTTGAATAAGTTAATCTTCATCTTTACTTAAAAACGAATCTCCCGGCCTGGCATTGTGTGTCAATATCCCATAGCGACACTGACAGTCGAACCGATTACCCTTACTTTTGTGCAATAATATATAGTTAAAAAAACATTATTTGTGAGTGTATGCATGTATGCATGCATGTGGTTGACTGTGCATGAACTTTTACATCGATTACCTGACTATTGTATTTCATAGCTGCAGACTTGCCTTTGGCGCGGTTGTAGCCGTAGCGTCAGTTCGATTACATTTTCTCACTTCACTGACGTGTGACTCGACTCCTTTGGCATGCGTATGCATGTATGGAAGCACTTTTGTTGCTTGTTGTTGCCATAGTCTTCCTTTTTTCGTGGGGCTTATTGAGAACTTCAGTGGAAATTACGCTGTTTTTCGCAAAACTTTCTGCAGCTCCCACATGCAGACGCCCACATACATTTTATATAAATGCGTTTGTATATAATATGTGTGTGTGTGTATGCAAATTTGTATGTGTAGTTGTGAGAAAATTCACCTGATATCTGGGTCCAGCCATACAACCACAGAGACGTAAGTGCCTGCAATACGGCAATTCCATAGCGGCGCATCCTTTACCCTTTAGCCCATTTAAAAATTATATATTGGCCAACTACAACAATAATAAAAAAGAAAGTAATTGAATGAAAGGTATAAAAAAAATTGTGGTAAATAAAAAAAGAATCAAAACAACTGAATAAACCTTCGAAGTAGCGATAAAAAAGTGAATTCATTTATATACAAGCACGTACCCTGTAGGAGCAATGCAAGATGGTCCAAGATTTTACTAGCTGGGCCATTGGAATATTTATGTACTGTAGAGCCAGTACTATGAAATAATATGAAAACACTAATCGTTCGAATGGATGCCAACGCTCCGACTCTGAAAGTATTCGATGTGGTAGCAGATGAAGAGGAAAGCCTCCTCTGCGTTAGAAAGGAAAGGCGTTGGAAAAATCAGGCGGAGAAGGACTTGGCTTTATTTGGTGTTTTCAACTGGCGGTGGTTAGCATGAGAAATAAACGACTGGCACATTCGTGAGGGATTATCGCGCCAATCAAGGATAAGAATTTAACACACATATCCTAATCGTTCGAACGGATGCCAACACTCCGACTCTGAAAGTATTCGATGTGGTAGCAGATGAAGAGGAACGCCTCCTCTGCGTTAGAAAAGAAAGGCGTTGGAAAAATCAGGTGGAGAAGGACTTGGCTTTATTTGGTGTTTTCTACTGGCACCGGTTAGCATGAGAAATAAACGACTGGCACATTCGTGAGCGATTATCGCGCCAATCAAGAATAAGAATTTAACACACATATCCTTTACCGATAACTGAGGCTAGCATATGTTACGATGATTTCCGTACTTCATGAGAATGTGGAAAGGCCCACTTTGACCTGGAGGTTCATTGTGTACCACTTATTTCGGAACAAGTCTCTCCCTCTAATTCCAAGTGTGGTGAAATCATTGTGCCTCTCTGATAAATAATAAAAAATTGTAAATGGTTGCAAGTCCCAAGTCTGCCAGACATCAAAAGCAGTAAAAGTTTGGACAGCGACGTTGGGTTCTAAGCGGGAGTATGTCGGAGAAAGTGTTCAAAACTCTCCCCTTTCTCCTCTTGGTTTTTGCAGCTGTAACAGATGTCATTAGAGAGAAATCCCATACTCTTCCAAATTACTCCTATTGAGCAATGTCTAGTTATGGCAAATATTCATGGTTTCACGGTCCATGGACTATTCGCCTGCGCGATGTATTTCGCTATGACACAGAGCTTAGATTATGGTGGTAGTCGATCTTAGAATTTACACGACCATTGTGATATCACTGTGTGACACGGAAAACTCATTTATTTTTCGTGAAGCGTAGAATTTTTCTCATGGAGCGTAGAATTTGTCTCATTCACACACCAAAAAGTTCTGTGAGAGAGTTGAAGAAGTATTTACCTAGAAAACCTGCTCTGGTTGGGCAATTTCAAAGAAAGTGCTCAACTGTTTCTAATTCATCCTCATCTCTAAAACTCCTTCAATATTCATTGGAGAAAACTCCCAGTCTCAAGGAATACCTGCCAATGACCGTTTTACAAGCCTCGACCTTCAAGATATCCCCTCTTGATAGGCAGTTCCTTAGTCTTTTTTTTATCTATTTGCTGCCACACCAGCCTAGCTATTATGCATGTGTCTTCATCACTCCATGCCCTATTGGCCTCTTGGATAATATTATTCTCAATTATTAATTTGCTCGTGGCCATATGTAAACCCAATGGCAAGCTCATCAGCTTTACAATTTACCTCAATATCTCTGTGCCCCGGAACCCAAATAAAGCTGAACTTGAATACGACACCAGAGCTTACTTGAGGATGAAAGGAAGCCCACACATTGTTTCTAGATCAGTTCCCTTCCTTGCCAGCTCAGATTTCTAGGGACCAGATCAAACCATGTTCGTGGTACACTTCTTAGTCAGTTTATTTAGAATAGCCCTACATTCAATTGCCAGAATAGAGAGCGAACGATTGTGCAACAATACACGAGTCTTTGACCGGCAGGTTGGGGAAAAGTAGTTCTACAAATTTGGGATGAGGGTACTGTTACTGCTCGACTAGCAACGCTTTACAGCCTTAATATTTTAAATACATATACCTGGCTTGAAGTCTAGAAGCTACTGATACTCAGTTCACGGAAATTGACTTTGACTACAACTTCGACGACCACTTCCGTGATAAAAATATAATTCAATATCTGAAATCAATCTAAGCGACGATGAGATTCCGATCTTGACTGAAGGATGAACATTGGTTCTGATTATTTCGTCTTCTTCTAACCACTCTTAGTGAGGAAAGCGTATAAGCTTGCACACTAACTTCAGTCTCTTTCAAGCTCTGACTTATTCTTTGAAGATGTTGGTAATCTGTACTTGGATTTCTGGATAAAGTGGTAAGAAGCAGACAGATATGCTAGAAAAGTGTCAGGGAGAAAACAATGGAGAATTGAGTCCGAGTACCTATATACAACCCACTAGGTATCATAACTTCACAAAAAAAAACAGACTAAAGCAGGTATGGCAACACATGGATCTTGATATCTAGAGATTTTCAAAGGATCTCATTAAATTTTCCAATACTCGGAACGTTATATGTCTCACAAATAAACATATGAATATATGATTGACTTATTCGGAGCCAACGAAATCCGTTTTTTATAGATTGAGTGATTTTGTAGAATATGAGGAAAATCGCTAATTGATTTAACACTTTCTTGGGCGAATGCCGCGTTCTTTGAAAGAGGTGCTTCAAATTACTAGGCAATTATTTCTTCGTGGGCTTGGAATATTTAGATAATGATAGTAGTTTAAAAATATAGAGGACCTCTTAGTCATAAGAGCAGCGCGTTCTGCCTACCGTAAGAGGAAGTCGTGTGCCGCTTCTAGAGAAACCTGATTCTATTATTCACGTATTTATGTCTGCAGTTTGTATCCGATTCTTAAAAAGCCGTTTTCGCTATAGTTCAAAAGTTCACTCCAAGCGTTAATTTGAATGGAGAATCCTGCTTTACATTTTGCAGCTATTTAAGATTAACCTTAAAAAAAGTTTTCAAAAATCGCTACTGAAAGAAACTAAAAAGAAAAATTATTTAACTACAAAAATTACACACCAAAAAATAAAAAAAAATATTTGAAATTAAACAAAAGAAACCGTATTTTCTTATAAAATTGCTACCGAATACACTAATAAAAGAAAAATTATTTATTTATAAAATGCAACACAAAAAACTGAAACCAAATATTTTGAAATTAAAGGAAATATTTTTTTATAAAACTCCTACTAAAATAAAAAAAATAAAAATTATTTGTTTGTTAAATTGTCACACAAAAACTAAACCACATGGACATTCGCAAATTTAAAAAAAAAAATTAGAAATTACCACAGAAAAAAAAAACTGTTGAAATTACAAAAAAAAAAAAACAAATGATTTATAAAATTCGGGAATAAAACGCCAAATAAAACAAATAAACTCTAAATAAATGTTGAGAAAAAATCATAAATTACAGGGTGAACGATATGAACACCATAACTTTTTTGTGTGAAATAGTTTTTATTGATTGCAAAGGCAAAATTGTTCAAAAATGACTACAATTTTAACACATATTCACTTTAGCTCAATATGACCACCTTTTGCCTTGACTATAGCCTTCAAACGGTCAAAAAATTAGTTGCATGCTGCACGAATGTGATCTTGAGGTATTTCGGCCCATTCTCGTATAAACGCTTTTTTCAGCGCATCCATACTGGCATATTTTTTAGTCCGCACTTTGCTCTCAAAAAATGGACCAGATGGAATAGTCCGTCGAATTTGCGTCTGGCGAATTCGAAAGCCATTATGTGGACGAAATGAAGTGCGGAACTTGATTTTTTAACCATTCTTGGTTCACACGAGCTTTTTGAGACGGTGCCGAGTTCTGTTGGAACGTCCATGGTCTACGAACGAAATGTTTTCGTTTCCACGGCTCTAAAGCAGCATCTGAAACATTTTTCCGATAATAAGTCTTATTCACTTTGACATCAGGCTCGATAAAAACGATTGGAGAGCGTCCATGAGCGGTCACTGCAGCCCAAACCATTACTTGCGATGGGAAATTGCTTCGAGTGGCCATACGTAGGCTCAAATTCTCATATGAGCGTTCGGTCAAGCAAACACGATCGTTTTGAGTGTTTATGAACTGCAATTGGAAATGTTTTTCATCAGAAAACACAAATTCGCCACGTTCGTGCAAGCGCGACAACTCCTTTGCTCTTTCGCACCGAACTTTTTTTTGCTGGGGTGAAAGACCGTGTGCTTGTTAGAACTTGTAAGCCTTGACCTTGAGCTAATTTTTTCAATATGCGTCGAATGCTGTCTTGCGATGTTTTCAGTTTTTTGGCCATTTTTCTTCTACTTCGACGTGGCTTTCGTTCAAGTCGAGCCTTCACTTTCCGAACCATTTCTGGCGTTGTTGCAGTTTTTTTTTTGGTCCACCTCCATAGCGTTTTGCAATGCTACCAGTATCATTGTAACGTTTTATAGTGCGATACACAAACATTTTATTCACTTTGAGGTGACTGAGCTAACGAACAATGGCTGCTTGTGATTTTCCAGCCAAATACATATGTATAAAGCAATCACACTATTACGTTTGAATTCCATCACAGAAAAAAAAAATTCAACAAAACTGAGACGCAAATGCTTTTGATGGCTTCTAAACAATATATTGAACTGTCATTAGAACAATTTTGACGTTGATGTCATGAGCTGTTTTACAGATACAAGCAGTGTGAAGTTGGTAACACTTCATATCGTTCACCCTGTATTTATTGATTAAATATTTTTAAGAATTTTTAGGACAAGTGCTCATCTCAGAGCTGCTGTTATGCTTATTTGGAATTTAAAAAGGAGAGTTCGGAAATTTCATATGTGAAAATAAATAAAAATTAATGTTTACTCGAAGAATGCTAGACAAATTATTCAAACTGGAAATAATTAAAAATATGTCGTGCTAATTTTTTCACAAACTAAACTTAAATTTTGTAATATATGATATTGAGCTATACATAATAACTGTCTGATTTTGTTTTCCTACCAGTAGGGTCAATTCCTTATCATTTGACAAATAGATCGACCAAATGAAGCCAGATTGATTGATGACGGAAAATTCTTCCTCTACTTCCACCAGCTAGCATTACGTCGAGTACTTTCAGAGTTAGAGTGCTTACATTCGTTCGTATGGCATGCCCTAGCAAGCGGATGCTCTTTGTCTTTATTCCACCACAAATAGGAGGAAGATCTCCGTGAAACACCCAAGGGTGCAAGCACTAGTATTTATACGAGTATCTAGCATATATATAATATTTGTATATATCGCCGTAAAGTTCATACAGCATATTGTTCCATGGTTAGTAAATCTTCAGCAGAATATTTATCTGGAATTCCCCAAAGGCCTTCATATCGGATGTATTCATCGTGCAAGCATCTGTGACAAAAGGACTGACAGTATGATTTTTCCTCGTCGAAAGAGAGAACTAAATCTTCAACAAAAAACAGCACTCAAACTTTGGAATTAAATATAAAATAATTATTTAAGTATGGACCTTTACGGAGTGTACATAGAGGGTCCTGATATCAAAAGTTCCTGTACTATGATTTGGCACATAGAAAAGATGAAGTTTTGAAAATTCGGTAAAAATGTGAATTTGCTTTCAATAATATTTTATTCCAAACCCTTTCTGTACTATTATTACCAAATTTTAGTACGATTATTGGTTGTTGAGAGGTTCATGATCAAAGGCCTTTCATAGCCTGCTATCCCAGAGAGAAGTGTTCGTCATTCGAATCATTTGTTTGTAACAAAATGTTTCCAAGTCCGTGGGTTCAGAAAGGAAGCCAAAAAAAAATATGGGACATTTTTTTCACGATACTTCTTAGCTTTAAAAGTTTTTTTCGTTAAAAGATCTCAAAATTAAAGACTTAATAAATTTCATGTTTTTGCTTTTTTTTTTTTAATCTCGTGAGTCAATTTCTAACTAGTGGGAAGCTTTGTTTGATCTCTTACTTTTTTCACTAGTATATAAGAAGACTAATCTTTTAAGAAATTACAATCCTTGTATTTTTACTACATGGAAAAGATAGACACTACTTTTTTCACATCCTTCACATACTCTTTAAAAAAGTGTTCAAGGTTTCTTTAGCACAAGTTTTGCTTTAAAAAAGTACAGAAATCGGTTCCATAGAAAATATTTCTTAAAAGAAAAGTAAGAAAAAATATACAAAAATTGGTTGAATTCAGCTTTCGAGCGGATTACATTTTTTATTTTAAGCAAAATTTTCTGGTCTCTTAAGTAGAGGTAGAATTCAGTTCCAGCAAAAAAATATTAAAAGAAGAGTAACAAAAAATAAGAATTTGCCAATTTGTTAATTTTTACATTTCATGGACTTGAAATCGATTCCAGACAAAATATAAAAACAAACGTTGAGGGTTTTTAAGCAGAATTTTCTGGTATTTTAAATGGACGTAGAAATCGCTTCTAGCAAAAAACCTTAAAAGAAAATTACCAAAAAAAAATTGTTTGTATTTTTGCCTCCCTGAGACTTTGGTTTATGGAAATCGACTTAAAAAAAGTTTAGTGGTTGTTCAAGCAGAATTAAGTAGTCTTTTAAATGGACGTAGAAACGGTTTCAGCAAGAAAAGTAACAAAAGAAATTCAAAATTTTTCTCCCTGAGACTTTTTTTCTATTCTTGCTAAATGATACATTTAGACGACATGCTCAATTTAAAATAACAAAAACGAATGATCGTAATGCATATTATACCGCTCCTAGTCGGGACATAGACTTTGGTTTATTGAAATCTTTTTCGGAACAAAATTTTTTTTTAAGTTTTGATTCTTTCTTAAGCAGGATTTTCTGATCGTTTTCTGGTCGGTTTCCGCAAAACACAGTTACTTAAAAGAAAAGTAACAAGAAAGAGTAGACAAAAATATTTTAGAATTTTTACCTCCCTGAGAATTGGGTTTATTGAAGTCTATTTCTGAAAAAAAAAATTTTTAAGTTTTGATTGGTTTTTAAACAGCATTTTCTGGTTTTTTCAATAGGCATAGAAATTAGTTCCAGCAAACGAAACAATTTCTTAAAAGTAAAGTAACAAAACAAGTAAGAAAAATATTTTAGAATTTTTACCTCCGTGAGACTTTGGTTTATTAAAATCGAACTGAGAAACAAAAATTTTAATAAAGTTGTGAAGTTTTTTTAAGCAGATTTTCTGGTATTTTAAATAGACGTAGAAATAAATTCCAGAAAAAAAAATTTTAAGAAAAGTAAAAAAAAATTTACAATTCTTACCTCCCTGGGACTTTGGTTTATAGAAATCGATTAAAAAAAAAAATTTGAGATTTGAGGGTTTTTTAAGTAAACATTTTTGGTATTTTAAATAGACGTAGAAATCGGTTACTGCAAACAAACAATTTGCGAAAAGAAAAAAAATGTTTCGAATTTTTACCTCCCTAAGATTTTAGTTTATTGAAATCGATTCCAGAAAAAAATAGAAAAAAGGTGCTGGGGGTTTTTTAAGCAAAATATTTGCATATTATATATATTTATTTATATTATTATATGACTTTAAATAGTCAGAGAAATTGTCTCCATAAAACACTTTTGTGAAAAAAAAAACAATAAAAAAGTTAAACAAAAATTAGAGTTTTACCACTCTGGGACTTTGACTTATTGAAATCGATTTGAGAAAAAAATAAAAAAAAGTTTGGAGAAATTTTTCAAGCAGAATTTTATGGTATTTCGCATATGGGTAAAACTCGGTTCCAACAAAAAAAAAAGAAAAAAATTAACAAAAAAAGTATAAAAAACATTCAGAGTTTTTAATTACCTGGGAAGTTTTTTTATCGGCAAAAAGAAAAGGACAAAATGTATCTGTGTATCGCTTTTTTTTGAGAATGCCTCATTTGTAACATAAGTAAATATTTACATAGAACACTTCTAATTTTTTAAACCTGCTTTCTTATGTCACTTACTTGTGTAAAACCCAGCTTCTCTAAACAATTAAATTTTATAGCTTACAGCCTTACAGGGTTTTCTTTTTTAACTCACAACAGCACTCAAATTTGGCCAACCGCACGAAAGCCAGGCACTTTAGCCTCCTAAGCTATGGATTTATATAAAGTTATACTCGTTCATAAACACATTCGTGTATAAGCATATGTGTAGGTATGTATGCCAAGATATACACATATATTTGTGCAGTGTTATTTACACAGATTACCAATATTGGCTACCATATACAATTCACACTTACACAGATGTTTGTTTTTCCTTTGTACTCGGAAAGACGTGGCATTGTGTTGTTCGCCGATAAACAAAATCCAATGTGTTCTGGCGCCGCAATGCGATTGAACACAGAACTGTCGATTTTCGAGCATCTTTATGTGGGTGTGGATATAGATTCCCCCCACACTCTCTCTAAATCTCGTACACCACTGCATGCCATGAGCCAAAAGGATATCGTTTACGGTGGCTGGCTGTGGCGCATTTTGACTTTTATAGTGTATTGGTATATATCCACAATGAGCGACGCTGTAATGGCACACACTCACACACACATAATAGGTTTCCAATTTCAACAGCCGCAACAACACAAAATAAACACCAACAAACAGCAATCAAAAGAAATTTTCACTACTAAAGCATAGCCAATTTGGCTATCGATACGACGTTCCTTTAAAAAATTGCACAAACATGCTCACATGCGCATTTATATGGATGTAAAAATAACCAACTAGCTTAACCCCAACGTCGGCAACAACAATAGCAGCAACAAATTAGGTTAAATTGTAGGTCAATAGCCGCTCATGGGTTATTGTAAAGTGTAATCGCCCAAGCCGCCGCTATTGCAAACTATGCTTTGACAAGTAGACACCTGAGCGTGTTTAGAGTTGTATGTGGTAGCTAAAAATAGAAACACAGGAAAATAGCGAGAGGAGCACAAAAATGGTAAAGCATAAAAACCACAAAATGCAATGGTGCGGAAAGTGAGCAGCAATGGGAAAACATGAAAAGGGATATTTTAAATTTTTCTTTTTTATAACTTCATGGGTACATAAGTAGTTCCGAACACGTATTAAGCAGGTTTAAAAACATTTCCGTCAACTAAAAATTGTACTAAAGCAGTCTTGCTCATCCCACATGGGTAACTTTTTGTGAATTTTTTTGGCTTTTCATTGAAAAAAAGCAGTGGAGACGAGAGAGCAGCGAGTAGGGAGATAACGAATGCACACTTATCCACCCGTGCAACCGAAATCTTGTGGAAAAATTATACACTAATTAGATGCGCTTGGTTGGCTAATACAGTGCGTCCATTAACTATAGCACAGGGGCTTACTGACAAAATAATATTAACAATATTTTTAGCTATATATGTATTTTTGTAGACATGAAGTTGGTGAGGTGATTACTGAGGATAATTATAAAGGGTGGTTAAGTTTCAAGGGCCGGTGTTGACTTTGAGTAAAAGACAATCTTTTTTAAGAAATTATTGTCATTTCTCTTTATTATGATAATATTGGTGTGGCTCAATTGTGTATAGAATAAAATATTGGCCAAATAGCCGCCACGGCCTCGGCGGCACACCTCCATCCTCCGATGGTCCAAATTTTCGATGACGCTGCGGCATAATTGAGGTTCTATGCCGTTAATGTGCCGAATTATCTCATCCTTTAGCTCTTGAATTTTTGCTGGCTTATCAACGTACGCCTTTTCTTTCAAATAACCCCAAAGAAAGAAGTCCAACGGTGTCGTTGACGTTTAGGTGTGGTTCACATTCAACATCGGCCCTTGAAATTTAACCACCCTTTATAATGGAGCGGTGGCGCGAATATCTTCACCTAGCGTTTACTCCTAATAAAATAGATAAACGTGCAGATATGAAAAATTATGCTGAAGATGATATCTGTGAGCCAGAGTAAACGCTAAATAAACTAATAAAGATTATCAACTGTATGAAAAACAGCAAAGCACCAGGTGAAGATGGCATTGCCGCTGAACTGTTTAAAGATCTGAACGAGGATTGAGTAGCAGTGATACACAAGTTCATAGTGCGACTATTGAGAGAAGGAATTGTTCCTGGCGCATGGCTAGTAGGATTGCTAGAACCAGGCGTGATGTGAAAACTATCGTGGTATCACATTACTAAGCGCCTACTACAAATTATTCTCGAACCGCCTCAGATATATGGCAGAAAGTATACTGGAAGTGATCAGTGTGGTTTTCCCCCGCTCGCCCGACAACTGACTATGTATTTAAATGAAAGCAAGACCTTGAAAGATATTATGAGTACAACAACGATATATAAGTAGATATGTTCTTCACGGATTTCAAATGAGCTTTTGATAACATTCTGTGAATCCAAATCCCTCAGGATGAACTATGACCAACTTTAAGAACACAAAATGACAAGTCATTGTGCTACAATCAACCTCGGAACACATTGCAACGGAAAGAGGTGTAACACAAGGCGACACTTTATCAACAACTGCGTTTAATCTGCTTTTGTACTACTAAAAAATGATATTAATGTTCAGAACTGCATCCAAGATCGACCTGTTGCAGCAAACAGAGGTTTCTATGCCAACCTGAAACTATGAAAATCCAGACTACTCTCATGCAGCTGAAAACACAATATTTAAAAACAATAATAAGACCAGTTTTTATTTACGGCTGTGCGTCATGAGTAATCTCAATCAAGGCTGAACAGGTTGAGGATGGTTGTTATAGAGTCAGTCACAAGAAGCTCCTGCGTATTTGCAGAGGTGAAAATATCGTTAAGTTCCCCAGATCGCAAAGATTTGAGGAAAGACTTAAAGAGTAAGGAAACTCCTTAAAATTCCTGGCCATCAGATGTAAAGAAAGACCTAGGTAATGCAACGCCATTGAAAATATCAAAAAGCTGACAATACATAACTGGAGGCCTGCTGCCTTGAATCGTGTAACTTTGAGTAGGTTAGCTGATGAAGCTAAAGCTCGCCTCGAGCTGTAACGCTGCCCGATGATGATGATGGTGATATATATTCTTATGCATTCACTATTAAATTTATTTTGTAAATTTGTTTTTTATTATTTTATTTATTTTTAGCGAAAAAACTGATCAAAAATTAACAATATTTTAAGCCACTTAAGTATTGAATTTATTTCATGAAAAATTCAACGCGATCTAAAACTGCACGCTCAAAAATTTTCGAAAAATTCTGATTCAAAATTTTACACATTTTATGAAAATTTTTTGAATTTCTTCTAATTTTTCACTAAGTTTGAAACCAAAATGTATACCGTTTTTGCACAAAAATAAACTCTATTTGCATCGGAAAATTATTTCAACACATAAATGGTCGAAACTTTTAAAAATGTCGTTGTGCCACCGTTATTTCAGGCAGTGTGGGTTATCAAGCATTGACAAGCAAAAATACAGTTTAGCAACTAGTAAAAAAATAAAGGTGTCTCGGATTATATCGATTAAGCTTTATGAGCCTGTTTTAAAGGCGTTTAGCCAAATAATGTTACTCATACGCCCTGCCTATTAATGATTAAACAGTTTTTCATTGACGTCATGTCTGACTACATACCTTACATTACCACACATATATATGCACATACGCGTATTCTTACTTCTATTTAGTGGCACTTCTTTTACTTTTTTTACTAAAAATATAAAATTTTAGCTAACCAGATCCACTTAGCACACAAGTTATCAATTAGAATGCTGATTCATCATTTTATAGATGCGAATGAACTTATAAGCCTACAAACTCAATGTTTTTCAGATTTTTAAAAATAAGGGTCAAAATGGCCTACAGCTGCACAATGTATTCATCATTTGCTCTCCAGACTGGCTTTGTTGATGGTATTTGAGTTGGATCTTAGTAAGCAAATTCCTTCATAACTAAAGGTTGGTTAAATTTCAAGAGCCGATGTTGAATGTGAACCACACATAAACGTCAAGTTTTTTTGCATTTCATTTGACATTTTTCAATTTCAGACTAACTCAATTTGAACCATGGAAAGATACACAATCGAGCGACGCGTTAAAGTTATTCAAGCTTCTTATGAGAACGGGCGTTCAAATCAAAATGCATATCGCGCACTTCATCTTCAGTGATGAGGCATATTTTCACCTCAGTGGATTCGTCAATAAGCAGAATTGCCGCATTTGGGCGAATGATAATCCAAGAGTGATTGCCGAGAAACCCAATAGTGACTTTTTGGTGCGGTTTATGTACCGGCGGCATCATTGGGGCGTATTTTTTCCAGTCAGGCAGTTACTGTGAATAGTGTTCGCTATCGTAAGATGATAATGAACTTTTTATGGCCCGAATTGGAAGATATGGATGTGGACGATATGTGGTTTCAACAGGACGGTGCCACTTGTCACACAGCTAACGAAACAATGGCTCTTTTTGCGCGAAAAATTTCGCGGCGATGTCAATTGGCCGCCAAGATCATGTGATTTGACTTCTTTCTTTGAGGTTATTTGGAAGAAAAGTTGTAGATCGATAAGCCAGCAACAATTCAAGAGCTAAAGAATGAGATAATTCGGCACATTAATGGCATAGAACCTCAATTATGGCTCAGCGGCATCAAAAATTTTTTGCCAATATTTTATTCTATACGTAATTGAGCCATACCAATACCTTAAAAAATTGTATTTTATTCAAAATCAACACCAGTCTTTGAAACTTAACCACCCTTTATAACATTTTAAGTGCCAATAATAAAGTAATTTGCGAAATGTATTAAATCTTCAATATTGCCATGAGCTGTTTGTTTATGTTCGCTTTCACCAACCCCTCTACCAAATGCCCCTTCTAAGCTGTTCAAAGGTACTCAGGCGGCACAGAGCTTTAATAAAATGCCATAAATAACGCTTTTTATATCAATAAACTGAAGCTTTATGCTGCAATTTTAATTTCAATTATTTAAATCGACGCATCCGAAAAAAAATATTTCATTTCAAGCGCATTTATTTTTCTAACTAATGAAACGAAGCCTTTGTATTGAATATTTATACAGTGCGATTGAAAAATTTGATAAATTCCACATTTTACTTATATCTCAATTGTTGCGTTTATACGGCTATGTGCCTGCATACAAGAATACCTACACATATTGAAATCGAATTTTAATGTTTAATTAAATTGGCTATAGATTTTCCGACTGATTACCTACAACCATGGCAGTTTCGCCCTTGAACAAATTCTAATTACCGTTTCTATTATGCCAAATTTTAATTGACAATCACATTCTATTAAACATACATACCTACAAATGTGCGTATGGACGGACATATACAAACACACCAGTTTATCTGGGCTACACTAGAAGTTAGTATCGGTACGCCGAATGACCAAAATTCACATTTAAAGTTTGCAATTTTCACTTCAGTGGTGAAAGGAAATGTTCTGGAAGTGAATCGTAGTACGCAGTACGTAGTGTACGGTTAAATCGACAAAATTCACCTTCCACAAACTAAGTAGGCTACATAATGACCTTTTGTCCAACATCCACTGTGAGTTTCCAATGATGACTTTGTGCCTGATTTAAGTACGTCGGCGACATTCATGTTGGCTCTTCTGATTTTCCGTTTAAGCCATGTCTATGTTCATGCTCACGTAATCCGCACAGCTAAGTAAACTCATTAAATGACAATTTTGCCAGCTACGGATTAGGAAAACCGAAAAGCAAACACTTTGCAAACAGCGGAAATCAAGCGCATTGCTCTTGATGCAACTGCTGCTGCCATTGCTGCACTCTCTGTTGCCTCAGTTGTTGCTAACTTTTCGGGCTCGAAGATAGCAAACCGCAAACTGCTTTTAGAACTCCATTCCAACCTCTTTGCCATGGCAGGTATAGTGCCATTGGTTGCTATTGTACTCAGCAATAAATAGGTACATATTAACATATAAAGCTACATTTGTACATTAGGGGGGCGTATCAAAAAGAAATGAACGCTTTGTCACCAAATTATAATGGACACATGAATATTTGTGAATATAATAATATAAATTAATTAAAGGGTCCTAACTGTATAAAAAAAAAAAAAAATTATTGGCGCGTCCACTACTGTTAGGTGTTTGGCCGAGCTCCTCCTCCTATTTGTGGTGTGCGTCTTGATGTTGTTCCACAAATGGAGGGACCTACAGTTTCAAGCCGATTCCGTGAAGTACTACTTAACGGTTGTCCCGCGGGAGGGAAACGGAGCTGGGGTGGGTTTTTAGTGGGTGAGCCGAAAGGCAAGTCTCACACTTTTCGGCTTTCAATGCTTTGTGCCACCTCCATAAAAAAAAAAAAAAAAACACAGTTTCAAGCCGACTCCGAACGGCAGATATTTTTATGAGGAGCTTTTTCATGGTAGAAATACACTCGGAGGTTTGCCATTGCCTGCCGAGGGGCGACCGCTATTAGAAAAATGTTTTTATTAATTTTGCTTTCACCGAGATTCGAACCAACGACCTCTCTGTGAATTCCGAATGGTAATCACGCACCAACCCATTCGGCTACGGCGGCCGTCCTAAATGTTTGCTTTAATATTAATACTGGATTATAGAAACTTTTAAACGACGATTTCAGAATAAGATTTGGATTAAGAGCAAGATAAAGGTTAAGGTTCCATAGCTTCAGCGATGGTAGTTAAATGGCAACCCCAGCTTTTCCGCGTATTTTCCGATGATCCAGTGACCGGTAATCACAGCTATGAGTTTGGAAATTGAATGGCGAGGAGTCCAAAGGACTTTCTAAGTACTGGGGCCAAGAAGTTTTCGAAATAGTACATGAAGAAATGGAGCTCCTTTTCTGCACTTTCCTGAGAAATAATTTGTGCAGTTCCCCTTTAACAACTCTCAGGGGGATGCCGATGACCGGATGGGAGGTCTCTGAGGCCAATTTATTCCCCTTCCTGGCAAGCTCATCAGCAATTTCATTTTCTTCTATGTTCCTATGTCCTGGAAGCCAGATCAGAGAAATGTTTCCTGCACACACAAGAGATTTGATCACCTCCTTACAGGAGTTTACGAATTTCGTTCTGCACCATGCATCGTCAGAGCCTTGACCGCGGCTTGACTATCGGAGAAAATGTTACTATCTCCCTCGCTCCCGCGTTCCCTAAGCATTTGCATACCTGCAGGATCGCAAAGACTTCTGCTTAAACAACACTAGTATTTGGAAGTTTAAAGGAAAGTGATAAATTGGCTAATTTAGAAAAATCCCTGCTCCGACTCCAGATTCCATCATGGAACCGTCAGTGAAGACAGAGGTGCAAGCTTCGGTCCAGATTCCCCCTCGATCCAATCCTGCCTATTTGGCAGATTTGTTCGAAGTTCAGAGAAAAACGGTGTCAACTGCCCGAAAATGCTACAAAGTCCCTTGAGAGATTGCCTCCAAAGGCCATTCTCCGTTAACCTGATTTCACTTTGAGCTGCATTGGAAATTACGAAGAAGTCGATGGGAAGTAAGTGCAAAACGACATTCAGGGCAACACTGGGACAAGTTTTACATGCTCCGCTGATGCCAATGCAAGCAGTCCTTTGCACTCTCCCCAGTTTAGTGATATTGTAGACTTTCCGAAGAACTTCCCACCAAACCAGGCATCTATACATTAAAATTTGCAAACCTACTGCGTTATACATCCACAGCACAATCTGTGGCTTGAGTCAATATTTTTTACCGAACATAGATTTACAGGAGTAGAAGGCTATACTGGCCTTCTTTACACGACTTTCAGTTTGTAGCTTCCAATGGAGCTTGGAGTCAAGTATCACTCTAAGATACCTAACTTCCGATGAGAGCGGGAGAACGTGGTTGTTTAATTTGGGAAGTCGAAAGGGTGGAGGTTTAAATTTTCTTGTAAATAGCACCAGCTCCGTTTTGTCAAAGTTGACTCTTAAGCCGCAAATGGTAGTCCAGCGACTGAGTACAGCCAGTGGCCTTTCCCAAATCTCAGTCATGAATGAGGGAAACGGTCCCGATGCCATTAGGTCCAAGTCATGCTACTATATGCACATTTTACAATTTTCCCAAACATATTCCAGCATTATTCATTAGGTGAAGTGTATTGCATTTACCTTACAATTGTCATTATAATGAACATTTCCAGATGTTTTTAAACCATTTTCGCTCATTTTCGCTCATTTACTAAGGAATATTTCGCTATATATAATAATATTTTTCATCGACTACTCGCTTTGTGAAATTATTTTCAACACAAATAAAAATATTTTGATAGAAGTACTAAAATATAACAAATTGTATTATTACTTTACGGCAGACCCGTTGCTATTTTAGAAGGCGAGCCACCTTAGTGTACATATGCCAGTAGAACTGCAGTGGCATAGGTAAGTAAAAGTAAGTGTTTCCACTCCGTTTACAATGAAACTAGCAATAGTGTCAGTTGAGAGGAGAGAGTGAGCAGAGTTGAATGCAACGGACAGTTACCAATAATTACGGTGTGTGCTGGAAATGCTTTGCTTGCTCTTCCCACCGTTGCTTATTTGTCCTTACGTATACGTACGAGTATATTCGTAAATCGGTATTTAGCTTGCTCATCTAGATGAAATCAAGTACACCATTACAGGCAATACATCGATCGGCAGGATTTGTCAAGAAATACCGAACAGCATAGTTTCTAACAAGAAAAACTATTTTTAATTTTTTTTAATGGTACAGTCCTCATTGTAAATATGTGGAATTAGTTGTTCAATCATCTATGGTAATTATGGAAAAATGAAAATTATGGTAATGAAGAATTAGTTAATGTTAGTGAATGCGTTATTAGCAGGCTTTATAGTAAAGAGCAGCATTGGGCTGCCATTCTAGAGAAGTGTAAGTAAATAAGCAAAGCTTTAAATGCTCTAACGGCTATGCTATAAGTTATATTGAGCCTTTAGTTTATATGCTTGAACTCGTCCATATTTGGTATTTACATTCATAGGAGTGCTAAAAAGTCAACCATTCCCTTCTCAAATGCTTCGCTCCATCAGAAAGTAATCTTGATTATCTTGACTGCTTAATTATAGAATTTACGTGCTTCATTTAGCTCTGCATTGATCTATATATTAGTACTCGTAAAGTCTATAAGTACAATTTTCTTTAAAAAATTAATTTTTTCTTTGAGCCGCTGTGTGAGCCATAGCATAGCAATAATTCGACATTTGTGATGGGTTTCCATAATATTCTAGAACTTATCTGCATAAGAAACAATTAGTGGTGTACAAATCACAACCGGTGTTTTCACTCTGAGTTTTAAGGAAGGCGAATGATACTTTGATGATCCTTGTATCCATAAAAGGTAGCCTGCAAAATATTTAAAAATTTGAAAAAAATAGTAATTAAGAGCCAAACCCGCAATCTAAATAGCCTACTTGACAAATTTTCTGCAAATAAAGGAATTTTTTTTTGTTTCATTTTGTTTTAGTTTCACTGCTGGCAAAGCGAATATGGTAACATAAGAAGGTGATTAGTTGCATTTTAGCCTCTATAAGCTTTTTGGCTAGCAAAAACTGAGTGCCTCTAAACTCTGTTGACATTTCTATTCGATAAGGTTTGACAAGTCATTATGAACCGTTTAAGGGCAGAACGAAGCCTCAAAATTTTGGAAATTGTCTTGGAAAAAAAAATCTGTTCGAGCAGGTCATAGATCATTTCAGTTTACACGCT